>OMLM01021090.1:66134-82165 GCA_900302695.1 Helostoma temminkii | reverse complement strand
AAAAGAATAACACAATATATATATATATATATATATATATTTTTGTATTTTTGTATAATATACTCAGTGAAGCAGCAGTGCAACAAACAAACAAAAAAGATTTTGGAAATCGTGTAGTGTTACATGTGTGACATCAGAGGTAACCTGTATCCTTATAGACTGATAGTCAGTGAATATTCGGTTTCTTGTTCTTCTTATCCAGTAATCCCACTTCTAGGTCAGCTGGTGTTAACCCCTGGGGAGTAAATGAGATAATTTCACAGTTTTTCCTGTTGCAGTATTGAATAAAAACTAAAATAAAGTTACTGATGAACACTGACTTAGATAAAGGATACTGTGCTCATTACTCATCACCATATTTCCTGCATCGGAGTAAAACAATGCCTGTAGTGTAACAGCAATATTAAAATGAATCTGAATTTGAACTAGCAATAAAATGATCATAACAGACATAAAATTATAATTTCATTTTCCCATTCTCAGTAGCATTCAGATTAGATATGTGAACATTACATTGTACCAGTACATTAACCACTACCCCAGGATAACAGACTGCTGACTTTCAGTAATACCAAAATTAAAGTAATTAAACTTCTCAAATAAAACAGGGACATAGTAATTATTAATACACTTTCCGTTTAAAGCTAATCTTGTTTGTTGAAACAAACATTTTGAAATGTGTGTCCAAGGATCTGTAGGAGCTCTGTCATCTGGATTATTGAAAACACTACAATCTCAAAAATTGGTGTTTGATTTATTATTTTTTACATACAGTATGTGACATTTATAGGATTTACAAGAATGCATATCTTGTCTGTTTGAACAAATGAGGTTTCAGGGGGATATTTAACATTTTCAGTCGCTAAATCATTTAACGATTCTCTGTGTTTTGGTTTATCATCTTCTAAATCTTGCCCTACTGCTAAAAAGCATAATACTCACCCTTGATTATAATTAATAATTGTTATAATGAATAATTTTATTGCTTGCTGCAACATTCAAAGTAATTGAAAGTAATGGTATCTAGTACTATTTGAATAATTGATCCCAGTTGCTTCCATGCTTATGCTATGGGGATCTCTATGTGTTCTATGTGGTTGTTTCATGGAACATACAGTATGTTACCTAAGAAATATGATCACAGTAGTTGCCCTTGAGAGTAGTATGAGTTGCTTGCTGTTGAGGCCCTGAGCGTGGTCGACTTATTAGCCATGAAGACAGTAGCTTGCCTTTTCATGTGATAATAGCAGCTTATGGATTACTATAGACCATTATGCTGTATAAATACATACAGTTATGGCTCTGTAAGTTTAGAAATACAACCAGTGACAAGTTAGAAAACTTGGCCACATACACTCAGACAGAACAGGCCAAGTTACTGCTGCATTGGTAATAAAACTAAAAAAAAAAGGGATCAATACTAATCCACCAGCCAGAAATTTTTAGAGCCAGTTTATTTATCTAATAAGAAAACTAAGTTATGGATATCTTAAGTTTTGTGCAGCATTTCTGAGAAGGATAGCTGGACTGTACATGAAAAATTGACAACTGTTACGGTATCTCCCACACAATTCACAATATACAGAACATACATATCCATTATTTGGGAAAAGACTCTACCTTTAAGTAAATAAGGAAATCAAGCCTCCTTTAACATGTTGCCTTAAGCTTTATTATTTTTGATCAATTGTCCCAATAACGGTCCCAGTTTAATTTATATTTTCCTAAACCCATAGAGGAGTAACAGCAGTAATGTAATTGCAGGTCAAACAGAAAAAACAGAATATATACATAATTATACATAATTGTTTTTTCCGCATTCTTTTTTCAGAAAAAATCATGTAAAATATCTATCAATGATTTTAATTAAACAAGTACTAATAAAGTACATAAAGTTTTAATATGCCTAGATTCTCTGGTTCTTACCTGTCAGTGTTCTCAGTAACTTGCTTCCTCGTACTGTATACCTGCACCCAGGATGTAGTTACCTGTTATGTGAAGAAGCTAGCATTACCTGCAGGGGTGAATGTCATGAGTCATTCAGGGGCATTCAGTGACATCAGGCTACAGCTTAGTTTCTAAGAAAGGATGTCAGGAAGCTACTTAGGGTATGACCTGCTTCTTGTGAGATGGAAGAAAAGACGACTGGTGGGTGCTCATAGTACAATTATTTTCTCAAGAGAGGGCAGAGAGCTGTAGCACAGTGGTAGACCCTCCCAGGTAGGAGCAGAGAGTTATAAGAGAGTGCTCAGGGCGCAGACATTCCTTGAGGGTTGGGAGGATCAAGAGCACTGGGGCATTGATGGTCTTTGATGTTGTGAGGAAAGGAGGGTAGGACAGTATGTGCTATAGGCAGACCATGCAGGAACAGAGGAGTTAATATAGATACATGTGGATGTACAAGGTCTCTGTCCGCTTCACAAAACTACTGTGAAAAGCTAATTTTGAGCTGCAAATTTGGATGAAATATATTTTTAGTGCAAATAAAGAGGTGAATGTTTTTAAAATGTGCATCTCTGGAGGCAGATGTTTTTTACTGAGAGGAATATTAATGCTGGGATATTTGACAGTTTGTCATAAGAGGTTCACAATCAAAAGATGAACACTCGTCAGCACACTTAAAGGAAAAGCAATCACTTTTTTCATATCTTCCAGTTCACAGTCTGCAGAGTTCAGTATGACTTGACATTCTGAGCTGAAGAGATTCCATGCAGTGCAGCAGAAGACAGTGCTTAACACTATTTAATAAAGCATTTTCAATTGGCAAAATTAATTCAATCTAAGTATTACATTCATCAGTTCTTCTTTATAACTAAAAGTGCTGTGAAAAAGTATTTGACCCCGTTGTGATTTTTTCAAATGCATATTTGTCCCACTTAAATGATTCATATCATCAAACAATTTTAAAACTTACACAAAGATAAGGCAAATATTAATATAAGGCAAATTAAAACAATTCTGCAAGTAGAGTGGGCCAAAATGACTATAGAGCGATGTGAAAGACTCATTGCCTGGTACCGCAAATTTGACAACTAACCAAATTCCATATCCACACCCTCCTTCTTTTCTACATACTGCCCTGTTTCATTCTCCTTACTACCTCCAGGGTCTCATTCATTTTATGCACATACAAAGGCAGCTGACTGGCTGGCGCTAAAAGATGGGCATTTGACTTTTAGGGGTGAACACATGTTAAATGCGTTTTTTGTTTAGTTTTGATATATCTAGTTTTATTATCAGTGTCTGTCTGATTTGTTTTACTCGGTTTTGAATCTGCAACATTTATAATCGATGACTGACTGGCATCTTTTCCATTTTCGCAAGCCAGTGTATAATGTAATATTTACAGGCACTGGCCATACCACACTATCGCAGAAAAAATAAATTAAAACTAAATAGATAAAATAAACATTTGTTACTGAAAGTTGCATGAGAAGATCGATACCACTCTCAGGGGTTTTCTGGAGTCTTTGTTGTCTGTCTGGCACCTTGTAATGTAGTCCAGCACCTACACCCCTATAAATTGTCAGTGACCTTTGTAGGGTCAACCGATTGATGTAATGTGTTAACAGTAGTTACTGACCTCTAGAGGTGCTGGTAAGCAGATTCTGTTACATTTGGACAGAGGCAGACTAGCTGTTCCATCAATTACAGTGTGAATGCTAAGGAAAGCTAGCTGGCTGCTAACTCCACTCTACACACTACAGATCAATCATATATTGTAGGGGCAGTGATGAAAATAGGAAAAATGTATTGTGATTCATCCACCAAACATTTCCAGCCTTGTTGCAACTTTTTCATGGATGTACATGTACAGTAAATCTTACTTACTTCCTATGTACCTTTCTCTCTCCCTAACACTCTTTTCTGTCCCCTCTAGCTCTCCTTTTCATCAACCTTTCCACCTGCCCTTTCTTTCTCTCTCCCTCCCATTACTCTCTTATCACAGCTTACCTCTCCTCCTTTCTCTCTCTCTGCTGCTCCCATTTCTATTTCAGTGTACTGGTCGGTCGCTGGTTTCCCAGTGGGCCAGTGTACAGAATAACCTAAATAGACCTGCTCTACATCTATAACCTTCACCATCTCTCTTCTACTCTCACTTCTCTAACTGAGTTGGTAACATCTTATAGTGCTGGAAAAGTAGCACACAGTTTCTAGAGCTTAGTACATTCAAACTTGCATTTATACCCAAATTTGTGGAAAATATTGATATTTATTAAAAAACTAAAACTGAAGATTCAGCAACTTTGTTTTTAGAATCATAGAACACACACAGTTTTGACAAGCAAAAAAACTGACTGGCAGAAAATGCACCTGACAATCAGTTGATGGAGGACAGTTGTTTTTTTATTTTTTTAGTAGATCCTCTTGGGAATGGCCCTGCATTGCTTTCTTGAGGCAGATAATGATGTGGGATGAGGTTGTCACTAGTTCTTGTGTAAGCAGTCCACTCACTGAGGCAAACACTTAACGTCTAAATTAAAATGATCTAAAACAGACACACACACCAACATTAGTCTCCAAATGCCTTCACATACACTCCAATACTTTGAATCCACTGATATAAGCTCATGATTTGTATGTTTCCATACATTTTTAGTGACATTGTCCTGTTGTAAAGGGAACACGTGCAATTATGTGTGGGGTTGGCAGAAAATAACAAAAATAATAAATAAATAATTGAACGTGACGCACAAGAAGAACTAAGCATTTTCTATTTCTGTGTCCATGCAACATTGTCAGTAGACATGTATAAAAATCCAAATTCACACCCAAATTCGCTTTTTTAAAAATTTTTTAATTTATTTACTTTATTTTACCCTGTTTTGTTGTTGCTACATCCCTCCTCCCCCTGCAGTCCGTCTAAAAGTCATCTAGAATTTGAAATTGCTTTGTAGTTTTCCTCTAAAATATAAAGTGAGTGCTGCCCTTTCTATTCGTTCTTTATACTGTATCTCACTCTTGTGCTCTCCCCCATGATGTGACTTCTATATGTCAAGAACTCTGTATGTCAGCTGTTTTCCTCACTCATCTGCCTCTTCTCAGTTTCTCTATTTTCTCTTCTTCTTCACTCGTGTTACTTTCTGTGACACCAGAGTCATTTTTCTAATCTCTTATTTTATCACCTCACTTTCTCATTCTTCTGTATTCACACCCCTACTCAGCCCTGTCTCTTTCTTTCATTTTTTTTCTCCACTAACTTATAACAAAGTCCACATTTCAGTCTGGGTGTTTTTACGCGTTCTCAGATTCTCCTTTTCTAATTTGAACCCTGTTGTTCTTGTCTGTTTGTCCCTCATCCCACCTCCCGCCCTCACTTTTTTCCTTTTTACCACCCTCTCTCCATACCTTCCTCCCTCATGAGCATGCTAATTGTGTCTTCCAGTCGTAGTACCATGACCACGTTCCCTTCTGACGCAGTCTATTTAATCTCCGTCCCATAAGGGATCTCTCACATGAAGCTCCTGTCTCTTTAATAAGGACAAATTCTCCAGCTCTGCAACTCCTCTCCTCCTTCGTTCTCTTCTCTCTGTCCCCCTTCTTCTCCCTTCCCCTAGTGACTATGAAAAATGGATAGAAGAGGTAGAAAAATAGTGAGAGAGAATGAAATAGGAGACAGTGAAGAAGGGACAGAGAGATGGCTCTCAGAGGACAGATTATAAATGATACACAGCCATTTTGCTCTTTGAGGGAGAAAACCACATTGTAGGCAGGCAGGCACACTCACATGCACAAAATAAATACACACCACTACACAGGTGTTTCTCTGCAGCAGTAGCAGTGACCTTGAGATAGGCCGAAGCAGTATGGTGGCACAGTGGCTAGTCACTCTGTATTAACACTCCATATGCAATAATAAGCAGATTTACTAGGGAAAGGAATGTGCTGCAATCTTTGGCTAGTTCGGCTAATATTGTTCTGTGGTTACAAAGCTTAACTTTATTGATAGTTTAAAAATGCTTTAGTAAATATCAGGGCAAATAATATTAAAAAAATAATATACTATAACATTTGCAAGCTTTATAAAAGAATGGGCCCTCTATCCTGCATCAACCAATTGTAACTGCAGATTTCATTCACTGAAGTTTTGAAAAGTTATATCGAATAGATCGGTTGTATCAGATACGTGCATCCACGGTGCAAGTGCATTGGTACAGATGCTGTGAATCTAAGCAATTTTGGAAAGAGATTTGTATCTGTGTCGATACTGTTCAACATATTTGATTCTTAGATATTTGTAATTTGGTATTTTCTTCCATACACTGACTAAAAGCTCCTTTAGTTTATCTGTTTTCCTTGTATAAGAAAGTATAAAAGACCGCTGTGATAGTTTATTTTTTATTGTTCATTATATAGAAATTACTTGCTGCTGCTCTGCTGACCCCATAGTTTTTCCAAATTGCACTTCATTTTTTATTAATCTTGAGTATTCATTTAAATCTGTGAGTCAGCTTCAGTAAAAGTGTACTGTACTGTAAACTGTAAACAGAGAGAAAATGTATAGAAAAAGAAGTGTTATGAAAGGCTTTCATTTAATTTGATTAGAAGATGATCAAACTCATTTAATCGGATAACATTATTTCTTTGCGTTGTCCAGTCTCATCGGTTTATATTGACTTGCACTGTGTTGAATTGAATCGTATCATGGTTTGGGGTGTGAATTGTTTTGTAATGTTTCTGCACATTTATCTTTAATACAGCAGATCACTATACAGTGTATTGAGAAACAAATCATATCGGTACAGACTAGAGATGCCCAACCCTAATCTCTAACAGAATTCATCGTTAGTCCACAGTAGAACAAAATCTAAACTTCGCCTGCCCTTAATGTTCAAATTCGTAGGAAATTATAGCTTTTTTTAAATCAGTAGTGTTGCATATCAACTAAATAATATTCAGAGTTGATATTCCTTTATTACAACATGTCATTATATTAAGGCTGTTACGAATAACTGCATGGTTTTTATGTGTGAAACTGTTTGACATTAAAAAGTTATGCAAATTACATTAACAATATATGTTTAATATTTTTTGTGCAGCACATACTTTATAGTGCTGTTAGTGAGGTAGTTATTACTTTATCCTAAATATTAAAATAAAGTCACCAATTGTCAGAGAGATTGCTAGAAAGACATAGACAGACACACACTCAGGCAGATGCTGGACATGGCTGGTGAAGTCAGCTGTCCCAAGAGATGACTGACTGACTTAAGAGGACAGATGCCAAAAAACAGACTCTGTTGGCCTGCTCCCATAGAGCCTGGTGTTGACTCACAACAGTATACAGTAGGACTGTCTCTGTGAGTGTATACTATAGTGTTTAGTGATTTATGTGTGAACATTGAACATTGAACTTTGAACTTCAAGATGTATATTTTTTGTGATAGTCTACATGCATCTGTTCCGTGTAAAATAATTCACTTAACATCTCACATCACCTCTACAGATTTGTGTAAAAGTCTAATTGTCATGTTCTAATATTGTTGTGTGATAAAATGCACAAATATTTTCTTTCCTCGCTTAATGGACAGGACAGGTGGCTGTTTCAATAAGTGAATATACAGTGCCATAAACTGGCATCTTCACTGTTCCAAGTTGATGTCATATGTCTACTTCCAGTTCTTGTCTGCTGAAATGTCCTTAATGTGAGATGGCTGCTGGAAGCCAAGAGTATGGATAGTGAGTTGCCGTGCATGGGTATGCCTTTAGCTGGTTATACAGGCTATAACTGGCTTGTTTCTCTCCTTGTCAGCTCTTTTCCTGAGCTGACCTCTCTTCTCTCTCTTATCCTGCTGTGGGGCAAAATAAGGGTGGTACCACCGCTGCCAACACAGACAGCATTTCTTTCACAAGGGCACATGAACAAATCTTGGACCAGATCCAGCTTTGCCTTGCTCAAGAGCACAAAGTAGATATTTCTCAACTTTGACTTCACACATAGTGTACAGGAGATTGATCCATAACATTTCAGCAGCAGCAGAAAAGGGGAATAAAAACATAGGTACATCTTGTGCTAATTTACACTTTTACCTTCTTTATACCTCTGTGTTTATTCTTCCATGCCTTGCCCACTGGCTAAAGGAAGCAGAATCTAAGTCTGTTTAGTATTGCTAAGGGGATATAGCTAGAGATAGCCACACGTACCCAGGGGTACAGGATCAAAGCACCAAAATCAAGAAATACATAAATACATCATTTCAACTTCCAGCTGGTATTAATCTGCTTCTTCTCTTGTTACAGTGTTATTCAGCTATCCTGGCGTTATTTAGTATACAGTTAACATATGGTACAGCAGTTTAGTGAATCATATAAACACACTTCAATGATAAAAGTATACCATTAACACTCCCAATACAACAAAAGTGCATTGCACTATATTACAAGTAAAAGACCTACATTCAGAGTCTTAAGTAAAAGCACAGATGCATATTGCTGCTCTTTTACAACATGGCTACTTATTCATTTATTGCATTAACAGATGCTTCTAAAGCTTCATTGTGTTATCCTTCTTTTATGGTTGACAGCATTTTGGATGAGTCTAATTAAATTCAGGACTGTTCCAGTCAGGTCTGCCTGTTATTAGATCCCCCTCATATTGTGTCTCTTTTTTTGAAACTTGATTTATGCATGTCGGTTTTGGTACATCTTATACACAAGTCTGTTTTGCCCCTGGACCCATGAGGACCTCTATACCTATGCACTGTATTTCATTATTCCACTGAATTCAAGACATTTATCTGTCCGATAAATGCAATGGAAAAAATGTTATTTTTAACTGTAAAATATAATGTTATAAAACTATAAAGTATCATAAAATGGACATTCAGATCAGTTGCAATATGTAAAAAAGTGCATAACCTCAGTAAATACTTTGCACTATGAAAAACTTTATACCTCTTTTTTTTTTAGATAAGAATGTTTTTATATTGTAAGATTGGGAGAGGTTCATCACTCTGTGAATGATTGTGTTGACAAATAGCTCAACAACACAGCAATATTATTTCTCTACATAAAATTGCAAATAATTCAGGATTTCCACATCTATGGTACATAATCTCATTAAAGCATTCCAGAGAATCCAGAGAAATATTTGTACACAGGGGCGAGACTAAAACTGCAATGGTTGTGAAATTTAATTTAATTTAATTTTTTTTGGAAGATATGCACACAGCGTCCTCCAGGCTAAACTTTAGATGGACAATTATCGGCGCACAGTTCACAACCCAACATCTGTTATAGTATCAGGTTGCATTACTGCACACAGCATGGGTAATCTGCACGTGTGATGACACCATTAATGCTGGATGATATGTGTAGGTTTTGGAGCAACATATGCTGTCATCCAGACAATATCTTTTTCAGAGAAGGCCTTGCTTATTTTAACAACAGAGTGCTACATTCTACTCATACTACAACAGCAGAGCTCCATAGAAAAAGGTCACAGGTGCTAGAGAGCTGTCACCCATTGAAAACATTTTAAGTGAAAATAAGACAAAGGGGAATAACCAAAAAAGCTATACTTACATTGGGGAATCTATTTTGCTGAATACAGTGTAAATATATCCATTTCATGGCTGGAATAGTAATGGAGATGCATTAATTTGTGCACCAGATGGAACCATATTGGCTTTTATGGGTTCAGGCACATTACAGTTCAATCAAAATGGTACAGCATAGCACAAGCAGGGATCAATACTTTTCCTATCTGCTCTGTACACTTATGCCTACAGCATTAGTGTTTGTAAATGCTTTTTGCCAGTGTGATGAGAGATTTTAAATATTGTTTTAATTCAGAAACAAAATCCCTAATATATTTGTGTAGTTATGTTGACAAAATTATATTGAATGATGACAAAATAGTATTACAGTTTTTAGTATGTATTTAATTCACTTGGCATTTGTGTGTTTTCCCTGCAGGTCCAAGCAGACAGACAATAAGGGGCACATTAGAGTGTGTAGATTTCCCTTACCTGTCATGACTATTTCATGACTTTCTCTGGTAGTTTGAATTTTAATAGCTGTCCCTATTGTGTTCAGAGCTTATCTGAGCCCCTGGGCGAAACCAGAGACTGACACCCAGATGGGAGACAGCAGATAGACCACTGTCACTCTGCCTTTCAGTCTCTTGGCCCAGGATGCTCTCTCTTTTCACTCCCAAGGGGTGAAGGGTTGCTGAAGTGTGTGAGTAGACATTCATTGTGCTTGTGTAGAGTTGGAAGCGTTTGTATGAGCATGGAAATAAAACAACTCCTAATCTGCATGGCTGAAGACACAGAATTATAGTCAGGATTATTTTTATTCTTATTATTTTAGCATTCTTCAAATCTAGCTTTTTTTCCTACTTGCATACACATACATTAATATCTACTTAGTAAACTGGGGAATTAAAATGAACAAATTATTTATTTGTAAATGGAAATGACCATCATGTCAGTACAGTCATGTCGAAATCTACTAAAATCTAATTATATGACTTTACTGACAACCTGGTCAAACATGAGGGGAGTAATGACAGGAGTGTTTCTGCCCTGTGTGTGTGTGTGTGTGTGTGTTTGCGCGCTAAAGAGAAGCAATTCACACAGATGGAAAAGTTTATTTAGTTTGGTGACATGTTATCGATATGTAGAATAATTGATTTTAAAAGACTAAGAATTTGCTAAATTTACATTTTTCTAAAAGTCAGCAGAATAACATAGATACATAGATGAATGACAGATGGATGGAAGGAAGAATGGAGGATACACAAGTAGATTGGTTGATTGACTGAAGGAATGGTTGAACAGTTTGGAATTACAGGATGAAGTTACTGACCCCGTTACACTTTGCCCCTATCACTGAGCAGTTGTGTCTTAAACACGCTTGCACACTATCACTGCCTCTTTCTGTTTCACACACACACACACACACACACACACATATGCATACTCTACACACACAAGGGCAGTAAACAGATGTCTCATTGATGTTGTGTACACATCTCGGGCAGCGGGGCCAGCTAACTTGACTCTGTCTGGCTTAGATGGTGGAACAAAAGATAGTGCAAATGCAGTGAGAGACTTACAGTTTTATCTCACTTTTGACAACTTCTAGTGGGTCAGTTTAGCATTGTTTACATTTGTGCTTCCCACCAGAATTTAAATCACTTTTATGACAAAATTTTAGGGTCGCCACTTTTTTAGTCAGAAATATTTGACACAGGTTAACAGGGAGTTCGCATGTTTTTTTTCCTGATCTAAGATAGAAATTCTCAACCAATTCCCTTCAGTTCTCAACTTTTTCACCTTTTATCACCACTTCTTACTCCTCCATGCATTAGGTTAATTTACATTTATTGTTCTGCCTCGTAAAGATTGTTGTTCAAAATGTATTTATACAGGTTAAGGAGAAACAGAGAACATTTAGTTTGGTGTACTAGTTTTTTACACCAATGTCATGTAGGAATGATGTAGATACTGTACCTTATCTTAATACTGTTTATTGGTCAGGTTCTATTTTACTGTAGCCACATGCACCATGGACTTTGCATAACCACTGAACTCTAAAAAAACCCGTGTCCCCCACATGCACAGAATTTCCACGCAGTGAAAAAATGGCTTCATGAATTTTGAATAGGGCCATATGTAGTCAAGCTTTCATCTCACATGAGTCACTATTAGCTTATTTCTGTTTTTCCCCTCTGCGCTGCTCTTGATGTGCTATTTTCCAGGTCTTTGCAAAAGATTTTTTAAAAGGTGTAAATTAAACCTTTGGGTATTCAAAGTCTGATATGTGTAACATTCACCAATCACATCTGTGGGTTCTTGTTTGTTTCTTTTTTTGTAATTTAGAGGCCTCTTTTTCTTATATGCACAGTCAGCCCTTTTTACACTTTAACATGAAGAAAACAAGAAAGAAATGTGCAAGAAATATTGTTATAGAAACCAGGCCATAATGACTTTAAAATAAATCTGTGATGCTGCATTATTCAATATTCTAGACCTGATTTTATGTAATCTTTATTCAGTTGTTAGTATACAAATTTCCACCTGACATTAATGCCACTACTTTCTCCAAAGCAGGAATACGTTAAGTTATAATGAGTTTTCATGTGGACTCAATGGCGTATTTGTGTTTGTGTGTATGTATGAGTGTGAGAGAGCGAGAGCTGTGAGCTGTGTTCTCTCACTCCACTCTGCCATTTCTCGCATGAGTCAGACTCATAGAGCACAGTGCCTGACAGCAAAACTCACCCACTTGTACAGCTGCCCCCACAGACTCGAACACATACTCACTCACAATTGCATATTTTATTTTCAGCATTTCTATACACATTTAATTTACATTGTTGGATAACAGTTAAATGCTGTTCTGGATTTGGAGCCCCATTATGGCAAACGCATTGTGTGACATTAAACAATATGTTTATAATGTCTTATTTTGCTTGATTGATGAAAGTTATGCACAATATTAATAAACGGTAGTGTGGTGTGAAAGATCACACAAAACTAAAGACACACACACATACAGTACATACAGTGGTGCTCAGTGCTGCTTTCCACTTCATTACTTTTTAGATAGGGCTGTCCATAGGGGAATAAATGATATACACTATATTGCCAAAAGTATTCGCTCACCTGCCCTGACTCGCATATGAACTTAAGTGACATCCCATTCCTAATCCATAGGGTTCAGTATGACGTTGGTCCACCCTTTGCAGCTATAACAGCTTTAACTTGTCTGAGAAGGCCGTCCACAAGGTTTAGGAGAGTGTTTATGGGAATTTTTGACCATTCTTGCAGAAACGCGTTTGTGAGGTCACACACTGATGGTGGACGAGAAGGCCTGGCTCTCAGTCTGCGCTCTTATTCATCCCAAACGTGCTCTTTCAGGTTGAGGTCAGGACTCTGTGCAGGCCAGTCCGGTTCATCCACACCAGACTGTCATCCATGTCTTTATGGACCTTGCTTTGTGGACTGGTGCACACTCATGTTGGAAGAGGAAAGGGCCAGCTCCAAACTGTTCCCACAAAGTTGGGAGCATGGAATTGTCCAAAATGTCTTGGTATGCTGAAGCAATCAGAGTTCCTTTCACTGGAACTAAGGGCCCTAGCCCATCTCCTGAAAAACAACCCCACACCATAATCCCCCCTCCACCAAACTTTACACTTGGCACAATGCAGTCAGACAAGTACCGTTCTCCTGGCAACCACCAAACCCAGACTCGTCCATCAGATTGCCAGATGGAGAAGCGCGATTCGTCACTCCTGAGAACACGTCTCCACTGCTCTAGAGTCCAGTGGCGACGTGCTTTACACCACTGCATCCAACGCTTTGCATTGCACTTGGTGATGTATGGCTTGGATGCAGCTGCTCGGCCATGGAAACCCATTCCATGAAGCTTTCTGTGCACTGTTCTTGAGCTAATCTGAAGGCCACATGAAGTTTGGAGGACTGTAGCGATTGACTCTGCAGAAAGTTGGCGACCTCAGCATCTGCTGACCCCACTCTGTCAGTTTACGTGGCCTACCACCACATATATGAGTCCTCATGAAATCAGAGAATTCCTTTTCTCAGTTGTTGTTCACAGTTGCTTACATGTTGTGGCTGTGACTGCTCAAATGTATATACAGCAAAGTACAATAATGCATGTTGCAGCTCACACTTGCTTCCTGTTGTCTCCAGAGGTGGTTGAAATAAACAAACTCAGAACTCAAGTAAAACTGCAAGTGGCTGGCTTAACAAGTAATCCACTCGACTATAAGTACCACTGCATTTTTTTCACACAAGATAAAGTACTGTGTTTAAGTACATTAAAAAGGTTTTGACATTTTACTTTTTAATTGGAAATTTTGAAAATGTGTAATAATTAGAGTTTTTGTTACAAAAAGACTAAATAGGACTGGATTTGATTTTTAGCCCTTTATGTACTGATCACTGATTAATCATTAACAATGCATCATATGTTAGTTAGAATCTAATAATTAGAATCTAGACCAATTACAATTAAAGTAATTAATAATAGCACTACTATATTAATATCAAATAAATGTAGTGGTGTTAAAAGTACAATATCCATCCACCTATTATAGATTTTCCTCTCAGGGGTTGTGGGAGTGCTGGAGCCAATCCCAGTTGTCACTGGGTGAAATGCAGGGTACACACCCTGGACAGGTGTATCACAGGGCTGGCATACAGCATAGAGACAACCATTAATACACACCATCATACCTCAGGTGACAATACCAGCCACTGCTCCACCATGCCACCACAAAAAATAAAATATTTTTTTCTGAATTATAGTAAAAGTAAAAGTAACATTAAATGAAATTTGTTTAGTAAAATACAAATACCTAAAAATTTTACTTTAAGTACAGAGCTTGAGTCATGTACTTACTACCTGTGGTTATGCTCTTAGTCCAGACAAGGTATGGATCTTACAAACAAAATCAGTGGACATAAAACCACATTGAGCAAAGAGCCCGCTCTGTAAAGCAAAGAAGACACCAAGCAAGACAAAACTAATACAAACCTAAGACAAAATAATTATTCAAAATAGAGAAGTTCCTGTTCCCTGTTTTAAATTCTGCACCAGCATCAACGTTTCACCAAGAACATACAGGTCTATCTTGTAAGTGGGGGGGTTTGTGTCTTTATTTAACAGTAGGTGGACTTGCTGCACTACTGACTGACAATTAGTTACATTAAATTATAGTATATAGTCTGATCAAGAGTTAGTAAACGCTGAATAATTTTTAACATATTTGCACACATATATTTCAAGGGAAAAAAAAATCAAGGCAAGGCAATTTAAAAGATACAAGAAATATGAACCTGTTTTTCAGTAACAGTCTGTGTACACAGTGCTGAGAACAAATGTACAGGAAGAGCCATCCTGCCATAACCAAAAACAAAGCTAAGTAAAAGCTTGCTGCAGAATCAGCCAGTACTTTAATCTTCTCAACAGCAGCCAATAACAACGCTGTAATATCTTCATCGTTGTCCTACACCACCTCCTTAGCATGACCATGGTTTTTTTCTTTTCTTCACCTTCCTTTCTTACCATCTGTGTCTGCCAGCACATAACATGCTGCATTATTTTTTAGGTGCATCTGCTCTTTGAAGTTATTTCTTCTATATTGTGTCTCTGTATGCACAGTAACAACCCTCTCCTCCTTCACAGCATAAAAAGGTTTCATTATTATAGAGGTCATTCTCAAGGACACTGTGACACATTTCTCCATCACTCCATGTTCTAATAAGAGCGTGATAATTATCCACCTTTTAGCCACTGATGGGTTATTATTCATAGAGTTACTCTACATCCAGCCTACTCTCATCTTCTGTGCCGATCCCTGTCACTCTCTCTCTTTTTCTCACTCTGTTATGCTCTGTGAGTCACACTTCAGCCCTCTCTGTCTTTATTCCCTTCTCTCTCTTCTTAAAATGGTGAGAGCTGAGAATACATGTTCAAACTGCTAATTTGCTTTAGAAAGAAGCCATCAATATTTTGTGAGGTTACGATGATGATGATCATCATCATCGTGTTACCATGGTGACTTGTTTTGGACACTCTGGAACAAAGTATTATGAAATGGGGAAAAGAAGTTCACACAGACAGGCGAGAATACGCAAGATCGACTACAGGAAAAAAAGTACACTGCTAATACCCAACAAGACACTGTAGAGATATTGTAGTCAAATCCATCATGTAAATATTTTTTATTTATTGTTTAATAAATAGGACTTCTTTGCGGCTCTACAGTGACGTGCCTATTTTACAAGGACATTTAGAGGTCATCACATCCTTTAATTCTTTACAGTCTTTTCTTGATTCAAACGCGCACCTGTGCACACACATAGACCTACATGCATTATCTTGGACATAAAACACACACGCATGCATGCGCTTACTTATATATTCACACATTCTCCAAGGTTCAGAGTCGCGGGTATTTCCACTGAACGAGTGGGATGCATAGTGTTTCCATGGAGATCTATTTTTAGCCACTGACTAAAAAGGGCCAACTGTTAAAATATGCCATCATGTTCCCT
>OMLM01021090.1:30284-59429 GCA_900302695.1 Helostoma temminkii | reverse complement strand
CAAAACTGTATGTCTTCTGCGTTTCATAATATGTTTTGTAAGCCATTGTTTCTGCACAACCATTATACATTTCACACCCATTTCAGTAGGACTATACTGATGTATAATCTATGAAGGAAGTAGATGAGTTGTTGCTAGTTTTTAACTAACTTTGTTAATTAAAATAAATGTTGTGTGAAAAAAACAACAACTAACAAATACATACAAAGTAATACAGTTGTACAGCATTTTAAAAACAATAAATCATTAAATTTTAATAGTTACTAACATATATATCTTTGCTAAAAGTATACAAATGTATATTGCCCTTGGTAGTGTTATAGATAGAGACAAATATGTTATTTTACAATGTGCAGTGCATCCTCTAAACACCATAATAACTATTCTGTGGTGCACTAGTAAGTCCAGTTTGCTTCTTGGTTCTAATTCTTGCTGCAAGCATTTTATAGTCCAAAACAAATCTCTTCACCAGGGGCATTTGAAGCCAGCTAGCCAGGAGTGCAGAGCACAATTGCTCCTAGAGTATTACATGAGGCAGCACATGGAGGACTGGGAATAGGCCATGTTTCATTCCCTAATATACACCAGTCTGTGAGTGCACAGTAGACCTTCATTTGTAGCACTGTAGAGCAAATAAATGAAGAGGCCTTTCAACCACAGTTCATTTTTCAGGTATCATTTATGTTGTACACAGTGTATATATGGATACAAATATGCATTATGCATGTATATACTAAGTCATATTACACACAAACACAGCTGTGTCCTACTATATGCTTTTCAGTCCTCCTTGTGTGAGGACTGCGATTTGTGTTACAAAGTGAAAATCCATTACTGTAAACCTGTGTGTGAAATTTGTGAGTCTGTTACTTATATGTCATCAGAATACTGCAGTATTCAGTAGATTGCGTGCTTGCAAATGTATGACACTACTGTATATAATTTCCCTCTTTTTTGTCTGTTACTGATACCAAACTGCAGCCTGTGGCGCAGCGGGAGGTGGGGTTGAAGACGAGGGCGAGGCAGACGCTGGATGGATTGAGGGTGCAGCCATCCTGTTGTCTGTGGTGTGTGTGGTGCTGGTCACAGCCTTCAATGACTGGTCAAAGGAAAAGCAGTTTCGTGGACTGCAAAGTCGAATTGAGCAGGAACAGAAATTCCAGGTGGTCCGTGGCAGCCAGGTCATTCAGCTGCCTGTGGCTGACATAGTGGTGGGGGATATCGCACAGATCAAATACGGTAGGTGCAAGAGATGAAAGAACAAGAGGGAATCTGAATTAAGAAAAGCTGCAAGTGGGAATTGTAGTACAATATCTTGTTGACAAACTCGGACTGATGAAATCTCATGTAAGCTTCAATCTTTTTAATTTGTGTGTACTTTGTACACTTGGACTGCATTAAGAGGAGATCCTTTAATGGCCAGTATTTACAAAATGAATGATTATATCAGGCAGAATAGAAAAATTCTGAAACTACCTTAAGATGCCTCAGTTTTCGCTACAACTCTCTTAGTCATCAGTTGTTTTTCCAGTAACATTTTACTCTTAATGTTAACATTAATATTTAGACTAGTACTACAAATAGAAAATGAGAATTTGAATTAATTGAACTTATTTTCTGTTACATATGTCTTGACATTGTTCAAGTAATTCATCTTATATTTTTTAATAATTGTAAATGTATGTATCAGCACACCTTTGTTTTCAAACACAGCCTTGTTCTGAAACACAATTACTGACTCAACTTTTTTAAACTTTCTAGCACATTTTGATAAGTTTGGTTTGCTCAGACACCTGACACATCACTGCCTCAGCTGCCATTTGTGTTGTTCTGTGTAAAGTCATTTTTATGGTTCAGTAGCTGAAAATAGTCTTCCTGTAGGGGATTAACTTGAAGTCCACCATAAGCAATTAAATATATTTAATCTACGGTTAAGCAATTAATTAGCTGCAGACAGACCCATACAATGAGCAACACACACACACACGTACGTGCTCCCCTGTCATGATGTACCATAAATACATTTTACTACCGTTTCACAACCTATCTTGCCAAACATTATCTCAGACTTGTGGTAATCTCTGTTTTGTTGTGTAACAATTCCTATCAAGAATATCCATAGATCTAAATGAAACCATTACGTTCTCTACTGCTGCAGGTGATCTGCTTCCTGCTGATGGAGTGTTGATCCAGGGCAATGACCTGAAGATCGATGAGTCATCACTGACCGGAGAGTCCGACCATGTCAGGAAGTCTGCAGACAAGGACCCCATGCTGTTGTCTGGTATGTTGCCAGTTACCATTTACTATCAAAACTCTCATATACTGTACGACTCGTATATGAGTATATATACTGTATGACTCGTACATGACTGTACGAGTCATGTTTTTCTGCATGTGATGTTGTTGTGTAAAGGAGAAGGGGAAAAAAGATGCAGGGACTTGACTTGGAGACTGAGGGCTTTTCCTCTCTTTGTCATTTTTCTTTTCTTTAAAATTACTTAATAAGATTTTTAAAGTTAGATTGGTGTTTGATCCCATCAGCTTCAAATAAACTGTACAGTATATACTGACCTGTGCTTCTTTACATCTATTTATATATTTTCATTTTCATCTTTACAAAATAGAAAGCAAGTTGTTACTAACTTTTTTCACTCAGTGAGGTGCTTGATAAAGAGAAATGTTTTTACAGTATATTGAGTTTATTAAGATTAAGTTTGTCTGTCAGCCTGCACTATCCCCAGCACCGGATTTAAAATTAAAAGGTTAATTAGGTTACAGTCTGGGATTTGGCTTTAACAATGACATACTCTCTGTACAAGTTTGTATAAGTGTTGAAGTTGTAGTTAATTTTATATTGACAAAGTAATATAGAACCAGTGTTGAACCAAGGCAACCACAATGTTTTCTAGAGTAAGCATCTGAACGTTATTTAGTTACCAGGTCAGTCAAGAAAGGGAGTAAGCTTATTTACAGTGCTATGAAACTGGAGTCCACTGTATCCCTGTCAATATTGCCCAAACAGAGAAATAAAACATTTGTTGTAGTAATCAGAAACTAATTATTTTAATATTTCTTCTAAAAGTTCATTAAGCTCAATATTAAATCTGAAAATGTAAAACTGTATTGTGAACATATATAATGATGCTGTTCCTGTCTATCGGTCTCTTTAAATTGAAGTCAGAGGTGGAGAACGCTGTTGAGGTTAACTCAATTAACACAAAATCACATATTCTTGGTAGGAACGCAAGGAATGTCACCTTTTAAGCAAAGACATGAAAGCATTTCTAATCTGCTTTTCATTCTGCAGGGACCCATGTGATGGAAGGGTCAGGTCGTATGGTGGTGACTGCTGTCGGTGTCAACTCTCAGACCGGAATCATCTTCACACTGCTGGGGGCTGGTACGGAGGAGGAAGAGAAAAAGGAAAAGAAAGGTAATATCATTATATCATGAATGTGTCTTTTATGTAAACATGTCCCCAGATTTTCCTGCAGTTGGCTGCTTCAGGAGTACTGAGGTAATTTGCTTTTTTTGTCAGTGTTGCCCAGCAACATACCCTTGAAAAAAGCTTTTCATTACCTTATGCGCTGAAATTATAACCATGTGCACTCATTGCATAACATTAGTGTTTAAACCAGGGGTAGCCAATCCTGGTCCTAGAGAGCCACAGCCCTGCTTGTTCTCCAACTGTCCCTGCACTTACAGCTCCTGAATGGCTGAACACACCTGATCCAGGTAATCAACAGTGGGAAAGGGAGGGATAGCTGGAAAACAAACAGGGCTGTGGCTCTCTAGGACCAGGGTTGGCTACCCCTGGTTTAAACAGTCTTGGTTATCAGAGGGGTTATAAACAATAAACTTACAAACATGAACAAATATCCTGTTTAACTGCTTCTGTAGTGTTTGTAGCCTAACCTGACAGTAACCTGAATGTGTATAGAGTAAATACTATATAAAATGAGCGTTGGTGGTACATAAATGAGCTGCAGTATCCAGGTTCTGTGGGTTCAGGTGCATTATTGTCCTTACTCTCTTATCGTTCCAAATTCGTCTCGAAGAAGGGGCAGTAGAAGACGGACACCAGAATACAGGTAGAGTATCACCTTTCTGTGACCCCTGGGAGTGGTACTTGATCTTTTTGACCTTTAACCCTTAATAATCCCCAGTGAACCACCGTTACTCTTCACCCCTTTTCTGTAACTGAGCACTTTGGTTCCAATTCAGTTCCTCACTTAAAAAGAGAAGCTTCATCATCACAACACTGCATCTTTTTAAGTGCTGACAGATGACACATTTCATGATGCATAATTCTCTCCCCTTATAACAGACACTGCACTCATCAAACTAACTAGCTAGCATTCATCAGTCCTGTTTCATAAACATGTTGAATGCCATGAATAGAAAGAAGAAAGGCTGTCAGACTCATCTCATTGCTGTGTTACAGAACAATGACATGAGAGCCAGAGCCTTGCAGGTGTACGGCACATGTACCAGCAGCAGAGAGCAAAGATGTTGTTTACATATGTATTTATACAAATTTTTTATACTTGTAGTGATTTGTTGCCATTGTTAGCATCTAACACCTCTTTGAACAGCTCTGAAGTTAGCTTGCATAGGTAGCACAGTGTATTTCGTTTCAGTGCTGTCTAGAATTGTCGTATTATACAAAGTAACAATAAACATGTAATTATCTGTGGATAAAACACTCTTCTTATGATTTGAGCACTAACTAATATACTGTATGTTGTCTTGTTTTGACTAGTACTGTAATTGTAGTTCTTTGACATCTTCCTGTAGTACAGTTATACGCAACATTATTGTGCCAGGTTTGATCAATGGAGTCAAAATAATCAAGCCACAGATATTAATCCAAACTTTATGTAAAAATTAGTACAATATAATACTTGCAACCTATCGTCAATACCAACATTAGTTAGTAAAGATAATTTGCTTTTGTTAACAACTCTAGAAACAGGAAGACAACTTTTAACTTTTCCTTTCTGCAGTAATCAGATTTTATGTTGAGATATTTACACTGCTTTGTTTGTAAGCTCTATCACTTACCTGGTTTGCTGTATGGTTTTCAATTTTCCGTTCAAATTATGATTTTGTGATGCTAAAGGATATTACATGAATAACATGGTTTCAGTAAATTTTACACATCCCAAGTCAAAGACAAATATGAAAATATACACAATAAAAATCTAATAACACAGATGTGAAATCCAATGAAAAGTAGTAACCGATATACGTGTAGTACATAGAGTACATGCAGTATATTGAAACAAGTAGTTGTTTTTAAAAACATCCTACAGTAGGTTTAGCTTTGGTTTTAATTTTGTTACAGTGTTTATCACATTATGTTCAGATTTCATGTTTCATGTCTGTCCCATGTTGAACACTTTGTTGATATTTTTCTAAAGCTCTGGTAAATCACAGAATTTAGGCACATAATAATATTTTCATATACAATAAATGCCCTTATAAGCCACAGTGATCCCACTTCTCCACATACAGTGTATCAGTGTACATATGCTGAATCTCTTAAATGTGCTATAACCATGTTATTTCTGTTCATTGTCTTGTGTACGCACATGCGTGGATGTGTGTGTTTGTGTGTGGGCTTGTGTGTTTTTGTTCATTCATGTTTGGCCCTCATTGTTACTGGCTAGACTGCTCGCATCCCCCTATTCACCCCATCGCAACAATAGCCACGGATGGGGCTGCAGGCATTAATGCCCCTGGCAGTGCCAGCCTAATTAATGGTAGGTTGACAAAACGTCAGATTTCTGACCTGTTTCCGTCGTGACTTTTGACTCTTTCTACCTTCACCATTCTCCAGCTGCGTCCTACCATGGGTGCTCACCTTTCTGCTCTGCTCTGCTTCCTCTCTCAGTTTTGTTGGACCCCTGTGTATCCATGCTGTCACTGCATGTCCTCATTAGTTGTAGCGATTAGCGTCCTGTTTCTTTTTCTTCTTTTTTGATATTGATTGTTGTGTAATGCTTCTAATGCTTTAAAATTCTCTAATGACTTGCAACGACCAAAGAAAATATTAAAAATAAACACAAAACTTCATTACGTCTCTGTGATGCTAACATGTACCTAAAAACCTTTTGAATTTTTGTATCCATTCACAGAAAAGATAAGACAAATATTTGTGTCTTGCCTTGCAACATTTCACTTGGGGTGTCAGTTAGTTAATTAGATCAATTAAACAAGAACAGGTAGATGTTTTAAATACTGAGTTTTAGTGGTGCCGTAGATGGATATTTTGCTAATCTAAGCTAATTGGCTGTAACACTGAATAAACAGATATGAGACTGGTATTAACCTTGTCATCTAACTCTCACAAAATGAATAAGGGTATTTCTCAAAATATCAAGTTTTTCCTACAAATTGTGCTTTTAAACAATTTGAACTTAATATTATATGAATAAGATTTCAGATTTCTGTTAAGAACAAGATTGTGGAGAGTGGTGGCAAAATCTTACTGTACTGTACAGTCTTTTTGGTGTCCTCTGAGACCACTTAGTGGGAAAGATCTGTTTCTGTGTTTACTGAATGAGATGCAAAAGATTAAATTGATTAATTGTTGGACTGGATTCTCTCTTATCTTCATCTCCTCAGATAGCAGATCCAAAGTGTTTTCACTTAAGGCAGAAGGGTTATGATTTGAATTGTAATGTGACCTTGAGCTGCAATTTGTTATTATTTTGTTACTCTTAAGTAAGTTACTGGCTAATGTGGGTGGAACGAGCCATTTGTTATCCACACACATGTAGAAGATTCGGAAAAAATCAATTTGTTAGAATAGTTTTCTCATTAGCATTGTCATGTATAGCAGTAGCAGTAAACAGTATGGTATTATGCCGTTTCAAACCCATTAGACAAACAGTGCATATTTCCATAATTATAGCCTGCGTAGCTAAACATTATGTATATAGTATTTAGCCACAACATTCTGTTAAAATTTAGTTTGTATACTAATTGTATGATGATGTATACGGTATGTGTACTTCTAATAATGCTCTTGGCAGCTCTGCTGGACTAAAAGCATGGCACTAAAAGTGATTATGTAATTTAAAACAATTTTGTTGACTAAAACATTTAATTTAAGTTCACTACTTGTGTAAGCTGTATCCAAAAGCGTAATAAATTCACTGTCCCCGAACTTAGATTTCGATTTTCTTCCAGTTGTTCTTATGTAACTTGACCATGTGGGAGGCTTTTCCTTCAGGCTCTCTCTCTCTTTCTCTCTCTCAGTATTGTCCACATCTCCAGTCTGCTTCACTCTGACTGTGTGATCTTGCATGTGCTTTCTGAACTTTCCTTCTCTTTTGCATGCTGTCTTTTATTTGTGTGTATTGTGTGTGTGTTTGTGGTGTACTCTTCCTCCCTGTCAGTGTTCAATGTAAATGCTGTATCTACTGTACAGTATGTCTTGATATCACATTTTATACCCTGACAATTCATATTTTTGATAATGTGTATGAAATTACAGTAAGTGCTCACAATGTAAATGTCAAAAGAGTAATCCAGAATGTGCAGTTTTTTGCTCAGCATATTATGTCGCAATATTATTATTACAGAAAGACCCATTAAGTCTTTTAATTACTGTTTATGCAAATAACATAAAGTCTATTAAAACTTCATGTCCTCCCACTTCATTACAAGAAAATCTGTGCACCACAGTGTGTCTCTAAGTAGTGTTAGAATAGCTCTGTTTTATTAATCCCTTGACAGTAGGAAGCTGCTAGTTACATTACATCACTTACATATCACAAGCCTTTCTATGTGACTGTCACTGAGACGTTGTATTAAAAGTCATTTTCCTGTCTCTCTGTTTGTGATTTTTGGTTTCACTGTGTGTGTTGTCTCTGTGGTGAAAATTTGTTGACCTGTCTGCCTTGGTTATTTTTGTTGTTATTGTCTTGTATGTCTCCATCATAGGTAAAATGCAAGATGGCAATATGGAGAGCAACCAGATTAAAGGTAACCAAGCCATATCTTTCACTCTTTCCTCCACTGGTTCATCTTTCCCTCCCTCAACTCCTTCTTCTCTTTTCCTTTCTGTGGACTGTAGTGTAAGCTCTGGGTCAAATGCAGGTGGAAAATCCTCAGATACTTTATTTACGCCAACCCACGTTATTCTAAATAACCCACAGATACTGAAAGGATTGTGCAGTGTTTATTCAGAATGGATTCCTTGGGACCACAGTCCATAGTCAGTTTACCTCTGACTAAGCCAATCCCAGTTACTTCAAATGTTAGAAGGAATAGGACATTTTATTTGACCCAGGTTTTACGTAAAGTCATATTAGGCTAGAAAGTCCCTCCTCACTCTGTCAGTTATGCTTGTGTTGTCCTGGTTTGTTATTCTGTTTTTGTTTTTATTATGTTGTTGATTTGTCTTGTTCTCTATAAGGGAACAACAACCTGCCACTTCGCTACTGTATGTGCCTCACTCAGGCTATCATTTCCCACCAAAAAGACCCCAAACTGTCCTCTAAGTAGTCTCTAACACCCTGGTTTGCTCTTTCAGCTGTTCCATAAAATCACAAAATAATGTCTTGACTTTGGGTTTAAAGGGATACTGTGATATTTTTATGGTGTTCTTAAAGGTGTTCTTTAGATGTATGACTAATACTATAGCAATAGTTTTATTATTCATCTGTTAGTTCAGTATATTAAAGGAAAAGAAGAAAAATGTACTTCCTTAGCTACTGAAGTTATGCTCTCAAATAGCATACTGTGTCTGACAGGCTGTCAAAGACCAAAAGGCAATTCAATTCTCGATAATATAAATATGAAAAAGAAAGCAATATTATTTTTTAGATAATCCATTACAGACACATTTTCTAGAACAGCTAATCGATTAATTGACTCATACATTGCTACCAGCTCGTCATTTTGAATCATTCCTACTAGTACAAATGTGGTATATTTAACCCACAAATCTGTAAATCTATCCACAGTCTGGTAAGCCTAATAATGAATTTCATTAAAACATGTTTGCTTTATTAAAACAAAAATATGATGATATGGAATAACAAAGCATTTCCAGGACAAAGGGTTAAATGGGTAAATGTAGACCCTTTATACTGTCTTTATCATTATGTAGGAGTCAAAACTAAACACTTGGCTAAATTAATGTTGCAGTATGAGGATTACAGTCTACATCAGCCTTGCTAGAATGTAGAGCAAAACGCAGCTTTCAGAAGATGAAGAAGTCTTTTATCTTGCTCCACTGCCGTATACAGCTGAATATAGATGACGCACTTTCTGTTTGGTGTCATGGGAGTGAAAAAACAGAATGCACAACCAGAGAGCATGACAAATGTTCAATATTAAAAGTTTTTTTTTTTTTTTTAGACATTAAGCGTGTCACATTGAGATTGGAAAACTGGGCTGAAGGGATTCTTGATAATGGGTTACATTAACAGAGAAGCACTGTAATGTGTGTGTGTGTGTGTGTGGAGGAGAGAGATGGAGACAGAGTGAGACAAATAACTCAGGGCTGGTTTTACAGCCACAGTATTTTTTACAGATGGCCGTGTTTCTGTAGTTCCTACAGCTTAAAGTACTGTAGATAAAATATCAGTTACTTTCTATGTTAGAAGAGTCAGATAATTCATGATATGTACAGTACGTGAATGAATATGTGTTTTAGAAAATGATCTTTTACAGCCATTTTAATATGTGGTACCAGTTTTTTTCAAATGCATTTTTTCTGCAGGTCGTCATTTCAAATGCATGTACAATAACACTACAGGATCATTCCATTTTGTGTATTACTCTATGATGCAATGGTTTGTTTTAGAAAAATCTATGCATGAGGTGTATTAAAACAGTTTCAGCGTTTGGGGATTATTTTCGATTTTTTGTCATTATTGTTATAAGAGAAGAGCTTTTAATATTGTGGAGTTTATCTTTTATTCTGTCTAAATTTTTTTATTAAAGTCCAAATATAATTTTATTGCCAGTATATGAGTTCTATTACTGTCTTGCGGTATGGCTTTAAATTGAGTTTAAAGAATGCTGCTATCAGAATTTGTCAATTTCATATCTGTTCTATGCATCATTTAGTGGCTGAAATAAATTTCTGGCTTTCTGTTAGTATTTGGGCTCTCTGTACCTCCAAAGTATGTGAAATTGGCAAAGTGTTCCTAAGAGTGAAAAGAGAACAGCTAAATAACTACATATCAGGAGACTCAAAATATATTTTTGACTTAAAACCGATTCATTCTCCATTTGAATGTATTTTGTTATATTCTTTTTTCTCTTTATCAGCTCAACATATTTAGTTCCTTTTTTGCTTATTCTCTATGTTTTTTCTCTGTGGGGCACATTGAGGTTACTTGTTTGTGTGAAATATGCTACCCTTTATGTATAGGTTTGTTTTTCCTCAATTTCATTAAATACTTACCAGGCTTCTAAATAAAATGTGAACGTAGCTCATACTTTGGTTGTTGAACCACTGAAATATTCATCACTGATAGTAAAACTGTAAAAATCCCTTTGATCGTACATGGTAGATGTTATTCTTATTTTGGTATATACATGTTTTATACATAGCAATTTGTTCCCATTTTGTTTTGTTATGCTAGTCATGTGATTTGTTTTCATTTTAAATCTGAACTTAAGTTCTGGTAACTAGTGTAACTTTTGTGTTAAAATCTGGCTCCTTCTTGTTCCTCATTTACTTGATCTTATCTCCATTTCTAACACTGCTTCTGTCTGTTTTTGTGTTGTCTACAGTAAAGAAGCAAGATGGAGCAGCTGCCATGGAGATGCAGCCCCTCAAGAGTGCTGAAGGTGGAGAGGCCGATGAAAAAGAGAGGAAGAAGGTGTCTGTTCCCAAGAAAGAGAAGTCTGTGCTGCAAGGGAAGCTGACCAAACTGGCTGTCCAGATTGGCAAAGCAGGTACAGCAAATTGCTCACAGACAAGTCCATCACTCAATCAGACAGTTACATCAGGGATACAAGGTCCTGAGCCATCATCCTGTCCATCAAAGCAAGGTGCTACCCTGATAAAGCTTACTACGTCGTTGCTTAAAGTAATCAAAACAGATTGGAAGAATGGTGAAGTTTCTGCATTATGGAACTGTTCAGAAATCTGTGCACTTTATTTTTCTAAATGGTGTCCCCCAATAAGTCCCTAATATTCTAGTGAACATCTGAGCTAAAGCTTGCTGATGTTTTGAGTTTTGTGATTTCACAATTGGATAGATTTACAGAAGCAAGATGTGTAACCAAGGAACTGACGTCTAATGGCATTTTCAGTCGATCTGTACCAGCAGGCATTTTTAGCAACAGATGCCCACATGCCAGTATGCCCACACTGTGGTTGTCCTCCCGGCAGCAACATAGTAGGACATAGTAGGATAATTTAGCTTTCGTAAAGGTGGAAACACAAAATCATCTAATAATGCTTTGATAGCTGTCGAGGGAATGAATGTTTCTAATTTTTAGAGAACGTCTTATGGAAATAAGTACTGTTCGCCTGAGTGATGGAATGAGGGCATGATATCAGAACAATGAAAAACCGTGGATGCATCAGCATGCAGGCAGATCATATGGCATTTCAGCAAGTCTGGCAGAAAATGCTTGGACTTTATAGATTTCAGGACTTGTGACCCTCTGGCATGTGTGCCTGGTTTATGTGCTGTTCTTTACATCTAATAAGACACACCTGAGGCATAATCAACTGTTACATACACATAGAACAGGATTATACTATACAGACATACATACAACACTGTCTGTGGTAACATTTTTTATAAAAAAACAAATCTGATGGGGAAAATGCCACCACCTTGAAACTCTATGTAAACAAATAATGTGAATACTGTGCAAACTGGAGTTGGTCAGAAGCCACATTCTACAGCATAATCACCCTTTCACAGCTTTAATTTCATGTCATTCATTAAACAAATGAGGCAGCACAGCTGGTGGGGATTTTTCAGTGTGGGGTTTGCATGTTCTCCATGTGCCTGCGTGAGTTTCCTTTGGTTTCTCTGGTTTCCTCCCACTATCCGAAGACATGCAGTTAGGTTAATTGGTGACTCTAAATTGTCCGTAGGTGTGAAGGTGAGTGTGAATGTTTGTCTGTCTCTGAAATAGCCTGGCGACCTGTCTAGAATGTGCGCCACCTCTCCCAGTCACAACTGAGTTCAGCTCCAGCACCCCTGCGACCACAAACAGGCTATTGTGTTTAGATGATGAATTGGTGGATTAAACAAATGATCATACAGTATTTGCACAACATTAAAGCTGCTATATTGCATCCTTTTAAAATGAGATTTAACTAAGACTGGTACATTTTCACTTGGCAAACACCTACTGTAGGTACAAGGCAGAATACATTGTTTATGTTTTTTATGCGTTTTTGCTTGTTTTATGTTTTTATGATAGCATACCTAAATGTAGTGTTAATCAAGTGTAATGTATTTAATTCATTATAGAGTAGGCATACTTGTTTAAGTGTCCACCATGTAAAGGTTAATTGGTTAATGTGGCTCTTTGACCGTTTGTGAAGAGATTTCTCCCATTTTTCTTTTTCTTTCAGGTGCTGTGGTTTTCACATATAACAAAACATAACCATGTTACTGTAGGAATGACAAACCAGGTGCTATTGCCCTGGGCCTAGACAAGAGCAAGGGTTGTTTACATGCCATGATGGTCAAAGCAGACAGATTTTACTCCATTTAAACTACATCTTTCACTTATTCTCATACCATTCTTTTGTTCAGCTGATACCTTTTGTACCTTTTTTCAGGTTTGCTCATGTCAGCCATCACAGTCATCATCCTGGTCCTGTACTTTGCCATTGACAACTTTGTGATGCAGAAGCGCCCTTGGATGCCAGAATGCACTCCCATTTACATACAGTACTTTGTCAAGTTCTTCATCATCGGTGTGACTGTGTTGGTGGTGGCTGTGCCGGAGGGTCTGCCGCTGGCTGTCACCATCTCCTTGGCATATTCTGTGAAGGTGAGCCACATAGTGTATGTACACTATGATACTGCTGTACTTATGTTTGTGTGACTTTCATGAGGAGTCAGCATTGTTAATTCTTGGTCTATGTTAGCACACTAACAAAAAATTCTGATGAAGTCCAAATGCAGAAAGTATTTTATTTCACTGAATTAAATAAGCCTTTCAACATTATCTATTGTTAAGAATAAAATGTAACATATTTTCAAAATGCATGGCAATACATCATCATCATAAATCATTATCCTGTTGTTTCCCGCAGAAAATGATGAAAGACAACAACCTGGTGCGGCACCTAGATGCATGTGAAACTATGGGTAATGCTACAGCCATCTGTTCTGACAAGACAGGCACGTTAACCACCAACCGCATGACGGCTGTGCAGTGTTACGTTGGAGATGTGCACTACAAAGAAATCCCAGACCCTGGAGTTCTGCCTCCCAAATCACTCGACCTACTGATCAATGCCATCTCCATCAACAGTGCCTACACCACCAAGATACTGGTAAGTCATGTAATGGGACCCACTATACTCCCTATATAAGTATATAGAAGTATATAAAGCCTATGCATTTAAATACATTTATAGTATAGTATATAATTATATAGAATATAAATAGAATGTATTTAGTGAATATAGTAATGCTCTATAGTAAACACAAAAGATTCACCCGCTCTGTGTGAAAGGTAAAACCATATGATGAAAGCAGCCCTGTAACAGTGAGACAGTTCTGCAGTGCTTTCTTCTTGGCAAAGCAAGCTGTCAGTGTCCTTGGCTGCTGGTTTAGATTCATCAGGCATGCACTCAACTTATCACCTTGAGAACAGTTGTGTAATTTTGTCTTATCTGATATTCAGAGCATAGCCGACTGTAATTGAATCCAATCTGTCAAAGTGCTGGTGATTGTGTCTTGTTTACAGTGAATGCAGTGAAGAGAGATTTTCCTTGAGCCAATCACACCTGCATGCATTAAGAAATAGATAAATCAACAGATAGATAAACTAGCTTATACACAGACTATTTAGTGTTGTAATCACAGAATTTAAAATCAGTTTGCATGGGTTTTCCTTCAGACCACAGTTTTTATAGACTGACAGGTTTACAAAGTTGGCTAAATCAGGATGTAAGCAATTATCTTTTCCTGGCATAGCCACGTATACCTACTCACCATTTATGGCATGTCATGTCTGGCATGTGTCTCTATCCTTGTAAACCCCTATAGAGTCTATTCATTGATGCCTGACCAACTGACAAATCCCCTTATGGAACTTGCATGGGGAATAGTTGAGCAGGCAGGACATCTGTGATAGAAGGATCCCAACGATTTCACTTCCTACTCCTCAGGGTACAATCACAGTCTTGGCAAAAGCAGAGTTGGTCACTAGTTTCTCAGATGAAGAGCTACATATTTATGTCAGCTCCAGTTTTAACTCTTGCTTCTTAGCCATACAGTAGATACACTTAGACAACACAGATACTTCTGATATAAGGGTTTTATCACCCTTGTGTTTCCCATGCTTTTTGCCAGCTTGGATAGTGTGTTGTTATCCTTTTAATGTCAATTTACAGGGTGCTATCTAAATATATAAAGCAGCTATATAATATCATTTAATTCATCAGTATGGCCTTTTCACTGTATTTTGATTAAACCCTTCTTTTCTCCATGTTTCCACACAGGACCTTTAGCATAAACATGTCTCCACATTGTAGTCCTTTGGCTCTAGAAACAGGAAAAACACTGGAGTGTAGTCTTGTAAATTTAATATATCTGTGACTGATACATACGGATTTAGCATAGAGATCCATCACTAATACTAATTGATGCTTTCGTTAGCATTATTTGCTAAATTTGAACATTACAGCTCCATAGAAATGTGATATCTTTTCACAAATTTGTATATAAAACAGGATGTCCAAAGTAAGTATATTTAACACTCTATGGAAAACTTTTATTGTAAACAAAAATGCAGCACAGTGCACTTGCATTTCTAGGAAAAAAAATACAGATTGTGAGATATCTGGGAGATAAAAGAGGAAATGTCTCAGCACCAAGATTTGACCAGAGTCTGCATATAGCTTGTGATCAATGGAAAAAATTACACTGGTTGAAAAAGCTGCTTCACTTTCTCCTTCCCACAGCATTTTTCTACCAAGATGTGCCTCATTAATAAGATGCTATCCCTTTAGAAAAATGATTTGCAGTGTTACATCAGACTATTGTACCTCCATAGCTGCTTAGCTCAATAGAATTAAGCACTGGAAGAGTGCACCTTAAACTTGGTGGATTAAATGGCACATTTACTCTGTGTTTTAATCTCCTCATAAGGAGGTTCCATAATGCACCAAAGTGGATGTTAAACTTATGGTAAACTTCAGCTTACATATGTTGTTTGTTACCACCTTGTATTTATATTCTTACATACAAACATATACACGCTTACATTCATACTTTAGTCCACGCATTCACAAATACAATACGTAGAGCACTGCATAAATATATTGCAGAACAAAAAATCTCTTGCATAATTAGACAATATTACTGTACATGTTGGCTTTGACAGATGTAATTAAGGAACAAAATGAACTCACAAGATGCAGTAGTGAAATTTCTGAGGAATATTTAGTGTAGCCCTTCTCCATGCCTCAGCCGCCCCCACTCCCTCAGCACCACTCCAGCCCTGCAGTATGCTGGCTGGTGTGTTCTTATATAAGAGGCCAATCCTGTGGGATGCCAGGATGGCTATGGAAGTCTTTGATGGCCACCACACAAAGGCACAAAGGCAAAGAGGCAGGCTTTGATACACATATCTGTCCCCCTACTGCCTCTCTGGCTTCATAATACAGCCACTAGTATAGCTCAGCGTCTTCTGTCAGCAAACACATGTTAAAGTATATAAAACTTATGCTTGAGGGAGACAATCGCATAAATTTTCACATTAAACCTTGCACATGTCATGTACAGTTCATGCACACTGTATTTAAGTGCACGCATATTCATAAAGTAAAAATGCACAGATGGATTCAGACAAACACAAAAGCTGATCTCTTGCAGACAAATCATGTATGTTACCAAGCAATTTGTGAACAGCATTAAGTATACTTTAAAATACTTCAGTATACAAGTATATAATACCAGGTGCAAGAGCGCAATAACAACCACCCCTCAGAATTAAGTGTTTTACTATTGTTGCTTTGCTTTCAACTTTCGTAGCACATTGTTCATGTTCATGTATTAATTGTCCATGAGAGCAGTGTGTACTGTAAAAAAAGTAACACACACACACACACACACTGATTACTCATAACACACATCTGTCATATTAGACATACTAACACTGTAGGAAGCATTCAGATCACAGGTGCATGTTCTCACAGCACAGTGGTGTGTGTTTAGCATGGCTGTGCGAATGCCCTGGGGGCTCAGTCTCATGTTGCTTCAACCACCTGCTCTGGTTATTATTCTGGTCAGGGACAGAAGAGGTAAATAACAAACACACCCAAAAACTCACATAAGTATATAGCTTCAGTTGGGAAATATATGTGCTTTTGGAAAGGATTGGACAGTTACAATAAAAAGTGACTCAACAGATAATAAATAAACAACATTATGTTCATGTTAAATGTGTAAAAAAATCAATTTGTTGCTTTACAATAAGGAATTTATGCTTTACAATTTATTTGAATTTCTTTTTTGTTAAATAGTCATCAGCGATGCTGTGTTGTGATTGGCTGTGGCTCATGGGGCTTTTGTCATCTGGATGGCTTTTCTCTGTTTGTTTGCACAACATGGAGGAGTTATCTTAATGTTTGTCTAAATTTTTCTTCTCTTCTCTTCTCTTCTCTTCTCTTCTCTTCTCCTCTATAGTCTTATAGATACAGCTAAGATGAGATGTTATCAGCACATTAGAATTGCAGTAGTATACATTTACTTTGTTTACTTAATAGCTAGCCAGTCATACCGTATGTTAAAGTGAATGCTCAGGGTAAATATCCCAGGTTTGCATGTCTGTCACTGCTGCAACTGTTGCAACTGCTCAAAGGCAGAAAGTAAAAGCAAGGTAACAGGGAACTGCCACAAATGTATATACAAATATGGCTAATGTATAAGATTTAAAAAATCATCAAATGTAATTATTTATTCATTCGCAAGTCAGTAAATAGAAATTGGAAATGGAAGCTAAAAGCAAATGGAAAAGGGGGTAAAATATTTTGTGAAGAGGAAAGCAAAGCTGGGTTTAAAGAAACAAAATTACATAAGAACAGAAGAGAGAAACCACACTTACATGATAAGTGTCTTCATCACAGACTGGAAAACTGTATTACTTACCTCCAGCACACTTCCAGGCTGTACCCCATTTGGCTGATATAGTCACGTGGAGAGCTAGAATATTGTACACTCCTACACTCACTGCCAAAGAGGGAATGGGAAGGAACACAAAGGAAAGGGGTTAGGACACTGTGTGAGTTTTTGGGAGAAATGATGGTGAGGAAGATGAGAAAGTTGTCTGGAGTGATACCAATATAGGACAATCAGAGAGAAAGAAAAAGTGAGGGATAGCAGTGAGTGTAGTAAAATGTGGGGTGTGAAAAGAAAGGAAGAACTTGGAGACAGAGAGAAGGAAAAGGAAAGGAACAGGAGGTATGGATTAAGGAGAGCCCCAGGTGGAATAGGAAGTAAAGTTGCCAGTACTCCCTCTGGCATATGTCCTTGCCTGCGGGTGCACCCAAGGACCAGGGAGAGGGCAGCTGGTCCTTAGCCACATCCAGGCCAGGGCGTGCCAACAGTAGCTGAGTGATGCCAACGTTGGGCATCCCATGCCAGCTACTGTCTTTGTGCGTAGAAACACACGTCAAGCTCAAGCTTTGAGGAATCTCTGAACATGAAAAGCAGTAGTGTTTTTTTTAAAATCAAATTTAGTTTATTTTCTGTTTATGTCTCTTTTCTTCTACCATATCTAGTGTTTGCAACAGACATCTGCCTCTGTTATTCTTACACTGTGGCAGGAGTAGTCACTTAAATTGGAAATTCACCACCAGAATGGCCTAAATCTAATATGACGGCCATTATCAAACCAGTTGGAACACAAGATAATGTTCAGCTCTCCTGGAAGCTCAACCCACTGAAAATTAGGAAAATACATCCAAACAGACTAATAGTGTTCACCAATTTACAAACTCCATTTTCTGATTGAATCTCTCTGAGTAAAGTTTAAAAGTATATAGTTTTCACTGACCGTGTTTTGTAAATATAAACAACTTTAGAATTTTATAACTTCAACACACTCAAACAAGTTGTAACAAAGGCAACATTGGCTGAAAAGTTTATAAAATAATCAAGTAACACTGTTCTGGATAATTCCAGGTGAGGGTATCATTATTAAGCATAAATCCACCAATCCACCAATAGCACAGTCTTTGACTATAGCCTAATATATACTATATATGAGAGTACTTTGGAAAACCATTGTCCATTGAAAACCATGTTTTCCTGGGAAGTCATTCTACACATTGCATATTTGAGTGGTCTGCCTGAAAACACTACCAGATAAAGATGTGTGTCAGACATGACAAGGACACACTTATTATTGCCCTAGTTAATGCAAACTTAAAGAAGTTTACCGCTGGTGATTTCAAATCCATCATGTCCATCATTTTAGTGGCATTTGCAGTGGTTCCTGGTGTACTTGACTGTATCAATAAGATGCAGTGTTTTGAGCTCTCAGTATCACTGTAACTTACCTAAATCATACCTTTACTTTATACAGTAAATTAAGTAAAAGTTATTACATTTACATTAAATTGTGATACAATAACTACTATTTCCCCTTACAACTACTATACAACTACTGATCTGTACACCAACCAGGAAGACACTTCAAACAGTTGCATCATTAAAGTAATGCCTAGGTTACCTTTGATATGATATTTCTTTTTTTAGCTAAAGTAGAAACTAGCATATGTCATGGGTGGTTTTCAGGCGATCATTTACGGTGGTCACATTTAGTCTTTTAGCTTGATGTTGTTCTGTTGCTGGGAGGCCATTCTCCCAAACACTTGGCAGACGGTGCAGATGAGGCAGTTTGTTTCATGCCCTCATTAGCCAGTGGCAGGCAGTGTCTTCCTGATGTAATCATTGGTCATTAGGAAAAGGCATTAATTCCTTTATTTACCACAAACTAGATATAAAGTATTTATACGCTTGTCTGTGTCTGTGAGACACGCAGCTGAACATTAACCAGATATGTCCAATTACTAGGTGAACATGGGCCAGCACTCTGATTGGGTTTTAACGATTAATGAGATTTTAGATTACTATCTGTCTGACCCTCTCAGCTGGAACCCCTGGTGTGAAGCAGCTGCGGCTGAAGGCACAAGTAAAATATGCCCGAATGTGGATGAATTAATATATTAATTGTTCCTAAAGATATTGTGTTTTTTGTATTAAATTGGTTTGGCAAATACTGAAAGCACATATATCACTCCTTAAACTTTTTTAATAGAAATATACTTTGTTACTGTACTTGGTTGATGTAGGATTTGATGAAAGCAAAACTATCAAATACAAGTGAAAGCTTGATATATTGATCTCAATATCACCTAAGTAGCCCAAAACCATAAATTTGCCCCATATTGCTTTAAAATCCGTGCATCATACAACACAACACCCTCTGTCCTTAAACCTTTCGTATAGGTAAGGAACACATTTCTCCAATAAACCGTACACAAGTACACAAGAGCAACAACAATGTGTATGTTAAGTAAATATATTAAATTCAGAAGGCACATGAAAATGTTGAAATGTAACGCTATCCTTTTAAATCTAATCTTGGTTGGAGGCCTGTTTAGAAGCAGAACAGGAAGCCTGCAGTCTATTTTAGGGGCAAATAGCACAGACTAAAAGTGTCTGCTTTGCAGCAATGCAGAAGCATTATGTTCCATGTGCTTTTGACATACTGTGTTGTGTGTGCGCGCGTGTGCATGTGTGTATGCATGTATTTGCACGTACACGTATAAGTGTGTGTTAGAGAAAGAAAATGTACCTGACAAGCTGTTCTTTAGCTGTGAGTGTAGGTGTTAAGCGTACTGTAGGTACTATATAGCAAGACCCTAGGGAGACTAGCTGTCACCTTAGTGCCAACTAATAGGGATCTAAATGAACAAAATTTAATATGAAGCAGCACAATATTCTGTTAGGCTGATTAATAGCATACAATACTTCCATTCTGATTTATACAAATCTGATTTATTCCCCCAAATTGGTCATTATTTCCATTTGAAGTGAAACAAGTCAACAACAAAAATAAGTAATTATTCAAGCAAAAAGCAAAACATCCTTTAAGTTCAGCTTCTAAAATGTGAGAATATTCTACTTTTATTTGCAGATACTCATGAATTCACATATGAATGTGTGATTATGTGAGGAGGCATGTTATGAAAAATAACATTAGGGATTGCACACACTCTCAGATGTGTCCAGACCCATGACAATCATTGTCACTTTACTGTTCAGCCAGTGTGTGTAAGTGTGCGTAGCATATTGGCAATAGTGAGATTTGCTCTGTCACACTGAGTGATAAAGAAAAGATGAATAGTCATGCTGTATGCTCTTTGCTTGTATTTCTGTGTGATATTTGGTGGAAAAGACTGAGTAAATTGACTACAGCTTGGGAAATACTAATAAATATGCACTGGAAAAAGATGAAAAGGGAAACACAGACAGATTGGAGGACGTGTGAAGTGAGACGAGTGAGAATCCTGTACGAGAATCAGAGCCAAAGAGTAAGAATCCCCAAGTGGCAGATAGAGCACCCTCTTTTCCCCATGTCTCTCCTTCCAAGTGTGCTTTGCCCGGTGTTACCATGGCAACACTGAGTCTTCTCCAAGCTGACCACACACACACACACACTCACATGTACAGTAAGTGTGTTTGCAACTGCACACACATGCTGAACACTCACATGCACAGATTTGACCCGATACCATACACACATAACCTACAATAAAAGGCACACTCCAGCCACAGGAGGCAGGGGAACTGCTCCTTTCACTACACATCCTGTACAACACTTCCTGCTCCTCAGAGGTAAATGCATTAATCAGTCATTAGCAAATTAACCAACAGCTATTGGCATAATGAAGTGACTGGTTTTCAAGCAGAAATGACAGATGCTGTATAGTCAAAGATTTCCTGTCTGATGTTTTCTTTAACAGGAAATTTGATAGCTTACAGTTTTGGATTGTTTATGGTTATGTATTTTCTCAAAAAATAATATATGATAACGTTAGCACCAACCCCAAAACACAAAGTACTAATGGTCAAATCAGAACTACAGTATATTCTACTATGAATGATTCACAAAATACATCACATTCTGTTTCAAGCCATGATCCATTTAGTCTTGTAGAAACTTACCGAGAAGTTTACTGAACCATCGAAAAACATGGTCCAAGATTGAGCTGCATGCCTGATATCAAGAACATCCAAAGCTGACTCTATCTCATCTCTTACACAGAGCAACCCTTTCACCTGCTAGCTGGTTAATTATCACTAGCAGCTATTTCAGGACTTACACTGGTTGCACTGCTGTGGAGAAAAGAAAATCTCTCAAAACAGACTTATAGATCGAACAATAATATTGAACATTTAGAGTAAAACATAAATGGTAGAACTGAAACAACCACACATAGATACAACCATAAATGCTGGTCTAAAAATAGAGCTCAGCATCTGACAATGTCTTCCACTTTTTCTCGTCAGCCTCCGGATAAGGAAGGCGGTTTGCCGAAGCAGGTGGGCAACAAGACAGAGTGTGGCCTGCTGGGATTAGTCTTGGACCTGAAGCGGGATTACCAGCCAATAAGAAACCAGATCCCAGAGGAGAAACTTTACAAAGTCTACACCTTCAACTCTGTCAGGAAGTCCATGAGCACTGTCATCAAGTTGCCTGATGGGAGCTTTCGCATGTACAGCAAAGGAGCCTCTGAAATTGTCCTCAAAAAGTGAGTCTGAATTAAAATGAAAGGATTCTGATGTGCAGCAGCACACACCTTATTGTACAGACATGACATAATAAGTGCCATTTTTAGTGCCATTTGTGTCTGATGTATTTAAGGGCAAAACCTCTTGCGCAGTCTCCAGACACTGAGAATTGGCTAGTTTCTCCAGAAGGTGACACAAGTGGGGCACATGCTACAGTACAGTACAATATAATAACAGCAACAAATGAGTAACTGAGGCTGAGAACATGGTATATTCATTTGTTTTGCCACCACAAAGCTGTTGCTGACATGTTAATATCAGCTACGGTAGTAAAGCGTGTTGCTGTTTTTATGCTCACAGTCTGAATTTGACAATAACTCCATTTGCACTAATGTGCATTCATACCCTCTTACATGTGGTAGAGCTTGATTACACACTATAGGGGAGTAATTATTCAGATTTTCAATCACGTTTAATGAGCAAGGTAATTTTTTTGTGTGGACTGAATGCTGTATTAAACACTTCAATATCAGCACAGATTTTGCCACAGGGTCCATTTTAAAGCCATTTTATAGAGATTTTGACCATATCACATGGCCTTCAGCGCTATCTAAAAAGTTGTTAATTATATTTTGCTTCCTGGTTGGTCCATATATAAGGTTTTTACAGCTCAATGAAATCCTGCCTCAAGATCAAAGAATATAGATAGATTATAGGTTTTGGTATTTTACACCAAACAGTAATACATGATATATGTTGTATTGTTCTCTATGTTAGGTCATACTGGCATCACATAAAATTGCTATACACTCTTTAAAAAGAACCATACCCACTACTCTCATTCCTCAACCGCAGATGCAGCCATATTCTCAATGAGGTGGGTGAGCCAAGGGTTTTCCGTCCACGGGACAAGGACGAGATGGTGAAGAAGGTGATTGAGCCCATGGCGTGTGATGGCCTAAGGACCATCTGTGTGGCGTACCGTGACTTTCCCAGCAATCCTGAACCTAACTGGGACGATGAGAACAACATCCTCAATGACCTCACAGCCATCTGTGTTGTCGGGATAGAGGACCCTGTCAGGCCAGAGGTAAAAGAGTGTCAGATATTTTGGTAATATACTCAAAGAAGTGGATGTCAGGCAGATGTCAGCTTTGTCGTGCATGTATTCAGGGCACAACTTTGTCTTAATATTTGTTAGATGTCTTCCATCCTTAATTTTTTTAATATTTCAGTGCAAATGAATGGTGGTGGAAGGCTCAGTATGGTAATATCATTGACAACCAATCTAAACTGTGTAAAACATAAAACATGTTCTCATAATTATGCGTCTTCAGTTGAGTTAGAGCAGAAAATAAAAGATGTCCTGCTTTTGAAGTCTCACATACTGTAAATAAACTGTCTGACATAATATTTTCAAAGGGAAACAACATACACGTGTATAGTGATGGTTTTGGAGATTGCTTTGTGATTTTAAGCTACATATTACTAACATAAGTTAAAACTAAGTTTCCAATATATAATTCTTACCTCTTCTATTTCGAAACACTGGGTTTTGAATAAGCCAACGTAATCAAATTTTGTCCAAAAAGCCCACATAGGTATAGATTTAGGGTAGATTTTAGCTACAGTTGTTTACCATTATTACTACTATAAAATCACTGTTATTTGCATCAGACTTGAATAAATGTTTGAACATAACTGGCATATTCAAATTAATAGTTGTATTGATGAGAGCTTATTTAATTACAGTTGGGGGAAAATAAATTATATATTTTGTCTGCTGACTTGGCTTAAGGAGGTGCAATATCTCTGTATTGATTATGATGATCAGAAATATATATGTGGAGCAGAGAGTAAACAAAGCAGCAGGACCTTGTTGACAGCCGCAGCGTGTACAATAAGTTGACAGAAGGTCGCTGTGGATTTGAAAGGCTTGATATTAGGGTGTGTGTGTGTGTGTGTGTGTGTGTGTGTGATCTGTCCTGGGGCAGGGGATAGAGTCACGATACCTATTTTAAAATGTATTCTTTAAAAACAGGTGTTACTTCTTTGCTTTACTTTATTTGCATTTTATACTTTTACCTCATCTTACTTTTGTCTGAGACATAATTGTTACTCCAATAATTACCTATTGTTCTTTAAAACAATTTACTGTAATTTGATTGCATAATTTATCATTTATTTTTCTTACCACTAGTCTAATTGGATATAAAATATATCTCTCATGTCAACTGAAGGCAAATAACACATTCACAGCTTATTTGTTCAGTTGTACGAACCATAACCGGGAAGAGAAAACTGGTATAAAGAAGTATCTCTGTACATTGGGAAAAGAGACCTCACATGACAGCTCCCAAAAAGATACAATGAAGCAGGAAAGCAACCGGCTGCTGCATTATTCAACTTCCTTCTTTCATCATTTTTTTCACCCCCCCTCAGTCACCCACTACTCATGATGTTTTGTCCTTTTCACCTTCCCTTGTATTGTGGGGTTTGACTCACATTTCTCTGGTTGCTCTTTTTCTTCAGATTTTCTTTGTACTTTCTCTCTCACTCTAGGTCTGTTCTCTTCTTCCTACTGAATCCAAGTTATGTAAGCAGCTCAACAGACCTAGATAAAAAAAGTATACTGAGAGAAAATGTAGAAAAGGGAAACCATAGGAAAACAATCTGTAAATAATTAAATGTTGTACAGTGTCATTAAAAAGTGCAAAATTACCCTGAAAATCTGAAAAATAAAAATTGTAAGAAATAGAAAGAAATACGCAGAAAAAATAAGCCAAATATTGTATGTGCAACATTTTCTAGTAATTCTGTGACAATAAATGAACATCTGGCATTGTCTATAGCTAATGTGGAAAAGCAGTGCACCAAACACTCCAGTAACATCTTTCCAGGCCTCTTAATAAGACTGGCTAATATTGGAAATGAGATGACTTTTCCATCTGCTAAAAAGGTCACGCAGAGTGGTAAACATGTTTTTGGTTTGTTTATTAGTAATTTCTTCCTCCAGAGCGTGATGTTCTTTTAATAACTGGCTTCTCTGCAGGGTTACAACCAGAGAATCAAGGGAGAAGAGAGGTTGGACTAAGAGAGAAGATGGAAAAAAGACTGAGATAGAGGCTGAGAAAGATAAACAGATTCAAATTCAGATTCATATCAGGGGGGTATTGGACTGTTGTAGGAGGAAAGAATATAACCAGATCTGTGTTAGAGACACAAGAGGGTTTTTTTAGTATCACCTACCATCCTCCTACCCTTTTCCTCTAGGGGCTAGATTGTATTTTTAATAAGCATCCACTTTTCTCCTCTCTTGACCTCCTCTTTTGGTCATTTGACTGGTCAGCTAGAGCACTGGCATCCAAAGGAAAAGCAGAAAAAAGACAGCACTGACAACATATAGGCGGACGCAAGCTCAATATCTTGAAAACAGTGACTCAATGATGGCAAAGAAAGCAAAATGTAATAACTTAGGAAAGCTACACTGAACCTGTACCTACCACTTACTTCACACTGGACATAGTGGAACTAAAGCAGAGCTACTCTAGGGAAAAATATAATTTAACTATTTAGAAAAAAATATTAATGCACATGTGATTGGAAATTATAGTGGAATATTTATGTGCATGAAATAAAACCATGAAAGCAGTAAAACTATACTAATAATGCTAATAATAAGAGATTTTATAGTGTCAGCTTAACCTGTTCTGGTATGACCAGGAGCTAGCTGATGTTACCACAGTTGAGTCAGGAGTATACTGACCATAACACTCCACTTTCCTCTGTTTGTTCTATTATGTTCTAGGTTTTAGTATTTACTATTATCTTTTTCACCCAAGTTGCGGTTGAAAGTGTCCATAACATTGTTTTAAAACTACACACCAGAAAGCCATACAACAAAACTATTAAATGTGAAATGAATATACAAGTAGAATTAAATGATATCGGTTTCTGTGTATTTAATCGCCAGCTCTTTCAAATAGTCACATTGTAATCCTTTAGCTGACATTAGCTAAATCCTTCATGTGTATGTGCAAGAGCAGCTTAATACAGCACAGTGCATGCACACTTTCTGGTGGTGAGTTCATTTGGTCTTCGATCCTGTGATGCACTGCCTGTTTGTGTGTGTTTATGAGAATAAGCAAGCTCCCATGTGCATGTGTAATACACATGGGGTATAAAGGAGCCTGGGAGTGTGAAGTGGAAAGTACAGTGTGCACATTCCTTCCTATGTGTGTGTTTGGAAGTGACTGTACTGTATCTGCAAACGGATGTACCTTCATGTTACTGTAGGTTTAGGTTTAGAGGGCAGTGCTCACACAAAATGACCTTTGTAAGGACAAAAATGTGATTCTGAATTATTAATTTTAATATTAGTTCTATATGCCAGTTAAACTGCCGTTACTACCTGTAAGAAAAATAGCAAAGAACAAAGCAGCAATAAACTTATTATATGTTGATATAATGGAATTGTTTTTACTATATATGTACCTGTGTGTGTTTATTTTGTCAATTATTATATATAATATATTATTATCCTGTAACTCTGCAACATCTCAGTTCTGCAGAATTTAAATGGCATTTTTCATTGTTTATTTTTCTGTCTTGCAACTGCAACTATTTCAATACACTGATTCATTTTTAGTTGAACAGACTCACGACTCCATAAATGTCCTTCTGCATCTTCTTGTGTGCTTATCTCCGTGCTTATATCGGCAAAAGGTTGCTTAACCTGATAGTACTGATAGTACTGTACAGTATGTCTTCTCAGCTTGTTCACAATGCCCACAAAGAGGAAAAAACATCTATGGACATGTTTATGCTTCACCTTTTAGGTGCCTGATGCTATTCAGAAGTGTCAGCGTGCAGGCATCACAGTGCGCATGGTGACAGGAGACAACATAAACACAGCCAGGGCCATAGCCATCAAGTGTGGTATCATCCATCCTGGAGAGGACTTTCTCTGCATTGATGGCAAAGAGTTCAACAGGAGGATCCGTAATGAGAAAGGAGAGGTACTGTAATTAGTGAGAATGAGCCAGAAAATGTGAGAGTCTGAGGGAACAGCTAAACAACAGCAACCTATTTGTGTGTGTGTGTGTGTGTGTGTGTGTGTGTGTGTGTGGACGGATGGACATGTGATCACTTCCAGGTGGAGCAGGAGCGTATTGACAAGGTTTGGCCTAAACTCAGAGTCCTGGCCAGATCCTCCCCAACAGACAAACACACACTCGTCAAAGGTGAACTGTTTGCATTATTTCACATTCTGGACATGTTTTAAGATGATTTTTCTTCATTGCTTTAACACATTTTGCCTGACATGTCACAGTTTTAAAAATGATATTTTAATTATGTGCGTCAAACATACAGATACATGACTGTACAAAGATCACATGCAACTGTCATGCTTGTTTTGATGCCATTGTCAGTGTAAGTGTATTGCTGCATGTCTGCGTGTGTTGGACAGGAATAATTGACAGCACCATGGCTGACCAGAGGCAGGTGGTGGCTGTGACTGGAGATGGGACCAATGATGGGCCTGCTCTGAAGAAAGCTGATGTGGGATTTGCCATGGTAAACAAGCCCTCGTTTGTATTTTTTTCTTTGTGTGTCTTTTTCTTTCTTGCTTACTTCCTCATGAGACTGAGCTTAGTCAACATCTGCAGATGTCTTCAGGATTCAGGGTTTCTTCTCAGGCTCTCTGCCTCTGGCTGTGTAGACTAGGAGCTCCCCCTAGTGGATTTCTGATCCCACACAGTTTCCCAGTAGCAAATAAGCATCTTTAAAAGCAGAAAGCTTAGAAATAAATAAAAAATACCAATTATATTTTTGTAAATCACCACTTTATACGGTGTCTGATAGGTAGCTGTTGGGATGCTTTGTTTCTGCTGCTCTTAACAGTTTATTAATTTGGATTTATTAAACATTAATTGGATAGTTTAACATTAATCTAGCATTAATTTTGCTAACATTTAGCTCTGTATTCACAATTTGTAGGACACAATAAATATTAGTGCTGTGGTCAAAATTAGGGTTCTTTTCTTCATTACTCATGTTATTGTGAAAATACAGGTACTGAATGTCAGCCTCTTATTAATTTATGAGTGTGACATTGGTTTATTTTTGTATTCATGTGCTCTGTGGGGAGGACATCTCAGGCTAATCTTTCAGCCTTATTGAAATACTCCTACTGAAGCCTACAATGAAGTATTTTCATTGCCACTGTGGATTACAGACTGACCGAAAGCTGTCTCATTGCAATCTGCCACCTGTCCTGTAACTAAGAAAAACAACAACAACAGTGACCTGCTCGTTCTATCTGTTGATGAATGATGCACTATGGTGGGATAGATGAACAGTACATTAAAAACACGCCACAGATGTATAATATTTTCTCTCTGACTGTACCTTGTCTCCACTCTCCCAGGGTATTGCTGGAACCGATGTGGCCAAGGAGGCTTCTGACATCATTCTGACTGATGATAATTTCAGCAGTATCGTCAAAGCAGTGATGTGGGGTCGGAACGTCTACGACAGCATCTCCAAGTTTCTTCAGTTCCAGCTGACTGTCAACGTTGTGGCCGTCATAGTGGCTTTCACTGGTGCCTGCATCACACAGGTCAGAGAGGAGTCTGTGTGAGTGTGTGTGGGCATGTGGGACAGGAGAGTTAAAAAAATGTTAAGTTAAAATGGTGCATAACACAATTACAATGCTGTGGGATGTCATTAAAAAGATATCTAAAATATTAAAATATTAATAAACGTACATCCAAACCCAATTTCCAAAAAAAGTTAGAAGAGTTTTTTCTAAAATCCAATAAAACTAAAATCTGTTATTTGTCACTTTGCTTGAATTGTTATTCATCTGACAAGTGTTTTTTCACTGACCTACTTTATTTCATTCTCTAATATAAGCATATTAAAACTTTGATGCTTCCAACACACCCAAAAAAAAGTCTGGACAGAGGCAAAATAAGACGGCACCAATTAGTGTGCTCAGCTCCCAAATGATTAAAAATGTAATTAAAAGGAAAGGTGATGTAACATGGTGGTAAGAATGTCCCTGTCACAACTTTGTGTGTGTGTGTGTGTGTGTGTGTGTGCGTGTGTGTGTGTGTGTGTGTGTGTGTGTGTGTGTGTGTGTGTGTGTGTGTGTGTG
>OMLM01021090.1:18970-30240 GCA_900302695.1 Helostoma temminkii | reverse complement strand
CTGCAATAACGTTGGTCAGTGAAGTCACAAAAAATCGAATTTTTTGTACTTTTGTCAGAAAAATAAATGAAAATCAAATTATGGGGTTTGTAATTTATTACAAAGACATGCACACAAGTAGAAGTACGAAGAAGCTCTTATTGAATTTTGTCACAGTAAAAATGCCTGTGTGGCATTCTGATTCAATAAATCTCTCCTCAGTTCAGTCATGCCCTCTCAAGTGATGGCCTGATCATACTTACAACCCAAAAGTTATCATAAAAGCGAATGAATAGATTGCTGTAAATAGTTTTTGAATTAGCAAACCATTTATCCGTCCAAATGAGTATTCGTTTACCATGGCATCTACAGAAGAGAATGTGAGGAACTTGTGCATCAGATGAAGTAACTAAAGGAGTATGGATTAATTATCAATGAAAGCACACTTGTGTTGAAATCATTGGTTCTTATTAGCAGTTTCCATTGTATTTCCCCAGGACTCTCCTCTGAAGGCAGTGCAGATGTTGTGGGTGAACCTAATCATGGATACTTTTGCATCACTGGCCCTGGCAACAGAGCCTCCTACAGAGTCTCTGCTGAAGAGGAAGCCATATGGTCGCAACAAGCCACTCATCTCCAGCACCATGACAAAGAACATCTTAGGACACGGAGCCTATCAGCTCATTATCATCTTCACACTTCTCTTTGTTGGTATGGATTTTAATATTGCTGTACACCAAGGGTTCGCCACTTTACTGATGCAACACAGTATAGTATAACTTCCATATTTTTCCTTGTAGGTGAACAGATCTTCGATATTGACAGCGGCCGTAACGCACCTCTCCACTCTCCTCCGTCTGAGCACTATACTATCATCTTCAATACCTTTGTCATGATGCAGCTCTTTAACGAAATAAATGCTAGAAAAATCCATGGAGAGAGGAACGTCTTTGATGGCATCTTCAGGAACCCTATATTCTGCTCTATTGTTTTTGGCACTTTTGCCGTACAGGTAAACGGATGCTGATTACTTGATTTAACGTTTAATAGTTAAAAGGATGTTTTTTTTAAAGAATAAGTCAGTTTCTTTTTTCTGTCTGCATATTTTCATGGTGTTTGTGTCCCATGTTGTTTTATTTTGTGTAGATTGTGATTGTGCAGTTTGGAGGGAAGCCATTTAGCTGTCAGCCTCTGGACCTGGAAAAGTGGATGTGGTGTGTTTTCCTTGGTCTGGGAGAACTTGTCTGGGGACAGGTAACATGCACACTAACTCTTTCTTCACGTTTTAAGTTATCTTGTCACATTTCATGTTGACCCAATACTCTGTCTTCTCTATGGGTTAGGTGATAGCTACTATACCCAATAGCAGGCTGCGCTTCCTGCGAAGGGCAGGCCAGTTAACTCAGAAAGATGAGTTACCAGAAGAGGATGTAAATGAAGAAAATGAGGAGATTGACCATGCAGAGAGGGAGCTAAGGAGAGGACAGATCCTCTGGTTCAGAGGACTGAACCGCATTCAGACTCAGGTGAGTCAATTCAATGCTCATGTTGAAATTTTCTTTTAAGAGAAATTAAATATTGTTCATTATTCCAGAAAAAGAACTTATTTACAACTTTACTTTATAGTAGCATTTGTGGTTTTGTTTATCCATTAGAGGCTCAATGAACCCAACAACTTTACATTTCATCTGGGATGTTTTCTGACATGATTTTCTGTTTTACTCTCTCTCTTTGTCGTGTAGTGATTTTCTAGTAGGAAGTTGCACCACCTCAGACATTACCTGAGAAGCTTATACCCAAGAAGATAATATAGACACTGTTATATATTGTACATGTTAGTTAGTAGAAAAATACATTAAGTTGATTTATTTCAAGGTGTCTTATTTAGGTGCATGAAGGTGCAGCTTTTTCACAGTGGACTTGATGCAAATCCGTCCGTGGACCTGTGGAACGTCGATGATCAAACTCTGTGTCACTGTGACAAACTCTGCAGACCATTATCACTGTGATATTCAGGACAACTTTGCCTGTGTGTTGGATTTCAGTGTTTAATGATTTAATCTCACTGATTTGTCACTTATGGTTCAGGGTGAAGCTATCCCACGACATGTAATTGTGGACTAATATCAGCTATACAGAAGCACACGATTGAGAAAGTCTTGCCCAATCACAGAAAACCAAAGTCAGGGGTGGGAGCTATCAATACATGAAGGCGCTTCTCCTACGTGTCCTGAGATAGCCAACATGACGGCTGTAGGTGAAGGGGTGGGTGGATCATAACAAGAGGGTGGATGGGTTTAGGTACATGAGTGTTAACTTAATTTCCAGAACTTGCAGCTTAAAGTAATCTGGTTATCCCTTTTCTATACTCTTCTAAACAATTGTAGCCCCATTGGGTCTTTTTTTGGGAATGTCACGGTTCCAAGAGCAGTTTTTGAAGATAAATTAGTTTTAATTATGTTTGTTGGGATCTGTATCTAGGTTTGCAACCTTAAGGTACCAAATACAGTTAAAGTAAAAAGTCTAGTTCTGCTTTTCACAGCTGTGAAACATTTGATCAGAATAATTCACACCAACGCATCTTTCCACAAATACTGTTGCTGCTACTCTGTATAGTCCACTAAATACACTGTCAGCTGATTTGTTGGGAACTATCTCTTTGGTTAAACCGAACCTATCACGACCATTCAGAGTAAGGTAAAACTCTAAAATTCCTCTGCATCAATCTTATGTAAGTCAGAAAACAAACCCACTATAAATGATGGGAGTAGATTTTATTGTTTGTTTTTGTTATTTGGGAGAACCAACTGTTTACAGTACGTTAAATTTTCCATTGTGTTGATGGGATACTGCACCCTGACCTTTAGCTGCCTCCTCTGTCGTGTCATGATTGAGACACTTCATACGTTATCACCAAAGTCACCCAGCCAGTCAACCTGTGTTGCCATTTGGTCTTTGTCACTCTGAGCAGCCATTTGTCCTCTCCTGTCCCGCTCTCCTCCCACAGATTGAAGTAGTCAACACCTTCAAGAGTGGCACCTCCTTTCAGGGGGCGGGAGCTTTGAGACGCCAGTCATCCACCACCAGCCAGACCCAGGATGTAACCAATGTTTCTAGTCCTAGTCACGTGTCCTTGTCCAATGCCCTTTCCTCTCCTACAAGCACTACTGCTGCTACTGCTCCTCCCACTACTGGCCGTGAGTCAGAACTCGTGTCAGTCTGCTTCTCTGCTCTCTATGCTTCAGGGGTGCCATCCTGTCCTGAACAAAAAGTTAGTTTTCCTCCCACGTTCTCTGACTTATTATTCTTAAACCAAATTACTGTGACAGTCTCCACTTTGTGGGGTTGGCATCTCTGAAGATTGGTCTTTTTTTCTTTCTTGCTATCTGCTTTTTTTCATTTTCTCTCTTTCTTCTGTCTTTTGCTGTTCATACTGGATTTCAAATTCATCTTGATATCTCCTCCCATGCTTGGGTGTACTGTCCTCTCATTGGTGCATGTGTGTTTGTTTCCCCAGAGTGCTAGGAGCGCAGGACTAAGGGTGATACCCACGGCGTGACATTTCAGGTTGTGAGTTTGTCTCCCTCTGCTCATCTCCCATCCTTCATCCCATCCTTCAATCCTCACAATTTTACGTCTTGACAGACATTAGTGTGTGAACTAATTCCAATCAGCTCATCAAAGGAACTGGGTAAACATTCAAGTATAGGCAGCATTTCCGTCATTTGCGTTTGTTACTGATTATACAAATCGCACTGAACTTAACTCAGATGTACAGGTTATTTTATGTATTCTGCTGCTGACACATCATCTGCAATGATCTGAACAGAGAAGGTCCTGCAGTAAGTGTGACAATGATGCCATAGTTGCCAGTGTGTAAACATACAGACAAGTGTTAATTTTAAGTGAAATGAGTATCCAAAATGGTGCATGTAAAGTCTACCCATGGGGCATTATCTCCACTTGATGCTTTCGCCCACCTCCACCTTATTTTTTTCTCTTTCTCTCACAAACACACAAACACACTTTCTCGATTTAATCCCTATCTGCTTTATGAAAATCAATACTTAGGGCATGTGGACGGGAGTGGAGGCAGCAGGACAAACACCACAGAGCAGTACTGTACCAATAATTCATCCCGTTTTGTCGCTTCATACTGTCAGTGTAGTTGACTGTCATGTTGCCATAGTTACAAACATAGATCCTCTGCAGCATCAGCAACGTTAATTCAACCCCCCACTGTTTCCTGACACCCCATCAGTGTTACTTGTCAGACATCCTGTCACATGCACTCATCCTGACAGGTTCCTCGTATTATTTTTTTATCAGTTTTGTCTCTTTATATCCTATTCTGCCTCAGTTTTAGTAGAAGGACTACAATTTGAAAATTACTACATTATTACTACACACCTGTTCTCCTAAAATGATGAGAAAGCAGTTCTGATGTTGTCTTCGCCATTTGTCCATCCAAACCCAAAACATTCACTTACTACAGTTTAGAAACTTGACTTTTATTTCTCTATTTAACATTAATCCAAATAAATTTATTGTCGTTGTTCTTTTGCTGGTTGGACAAAGAAGCATTATGGAATTTTTTTATTTGGGGTTTTGTAAACACCAAATTTGCGTGAATACATATATGTTTCTGCTAACATACACATTTTTTTCATTTGTGATCCATAATAATCACAGTCATGTTTTTTACTGATTTAAGTGTCTGTTAGATGATGTATTTCAGTAGCACCGGGGTAAAAGTTGCTATTTAAAGGCATTTTTATAATTAGATTTTACATAATGACATTTACACAATAAAATCAATATTTTTATGAAGAGAACATTATTGATGCAACCAGCCACAGTGACGTTACCCATTTTGTGTCTGACTATACACTGGAGTGCTGAGAGGTTCAGTTTTCTGTCACGTCATGTCGAATAATATATTTTTAAGCATTCGATGATTTGTATACATCATGAACATGTAGAACAGAGGATAAAGCACATGCAGACATGATTAGATTCTAACACACAGTTGTTTAGTCTAAAGATTGGGACATATACTTGAGTGTTTACTTAGTTGTGCATGGAGTTGAGAACATGCTTTGACTGTCAGACCTGTGATAATAAAACTACTATTTTTATTATTCACTTCCATGTGTTTCGTGTCAACAGTCCGTGTGCCGGTGTCCATTTTTTCACCGTCCTGCTGTCTTGTTGCATGTAGTTTGTGTTTACCTTTGTTTTACTTCCTGTGTACATAATATTGTAACCTGCTGCATTTGCTTGTTGTCTAAATGCCACTTTTATTTTGACATGTTCTTTTGTTGGGAGTTTTACACTGCAGTGCTCATGTTGTACCAGACTCCTCATGCAGACTTGACTCCCTCCATTGCTGTGTTTGGGGCCATGCTTTACCCACTCTGTGCTTTATGTGTGTGCCTGTGTGTCCCATTCAGAGTCTGTGTGGATATTGTCCCAGACAGTGCTCTGGTACCTCCAGAAGTTTTTAAACCACCTGATTGGATCTGTCAGATCTAACCTTCTTCCTTCTTACTGACCTTGTCCACCAGATTTCTTCAAACTTGCATGTGATATTCTCCTTTATTTTTTTCTGTGAGCATTCCATTTATTAACGTGGCTTGTTTCTAGGTATACAGCACATTGGACTAAAGCGTATACTTACAACGAGCGTTTGTGTTGCTTTGGTATTTGTTTTTCTTGAAATGTATGATTTTCTTGTGTTTTTATGATTGTGTTCCTCACGGTTTTCCTTAGTGCACGCCAAAATTGAGTGACTTGTGAACTGTAGTCATCTTGTGAAAGCAGAACACAGATTACAGTTGCAGTTACCTTCTCTCTTGCTGCTCCTTGACCTTCTCCACCTCTCTCTCCTCAAACGAGAGGTTCCCTCCTTCCCCTTGTCTCTTCTCCACTTCCGTCTTACTCTCATCCCAAGGGTCCCTCCGACCCTTTCGCTTTGTCTCTGGTGTCATTTCTCATAATTTCTCTTGTCTTTCCTCCCTTTTTACGACAGATCCGCGTTGTGAATGCATTCCGTAGCTCCCTCTATGAAGGCCTGGAAAAACCAGACTCCAGATCATCAATCCACAACTTCATGACACACCCCGAGTTTAGGATAGAAGACTCTACGCCCAACATCCCCCTTATCGATGACACGGACGATGATTCTGCTCGGAGGAGGAGGAAATACTCCAGCCAGCCCTCGTCCCCTAACAAGAATAACAACGCCATCGACAGTGGCATCAATCTTACCATCGACACCAGTAAATCTGCCGCTTCCTCCAGCCCCGCCAGCCCTCTGCACAGCTTGGAGACCAGCCTCTAACCCTGATCCTAACTTCAGCTCTAACCTCTAACATCCTTTCTTTGCAGTCTGGTGGTGCCTCCTCCAGACCCTTAACTGCAACCTTACACCTTGTCACCCACAAATTTCCCCCCGTCCAACTCAGTTCTCATCCTCCTGCCCCTCAAACTCCAATTTATTTCCTTCACAGGACAGGTCCTGTGTCCATCCTTCCCTCCTTAACCTTGAGCTCTTAAAGCTCTCTGCTCAAAATGGAGAAAATCTGAAGAAATATGACAAGGTGAAAAGAAAAACAAACTAACATACAATCAAAAAAGCGCAACAAAGCCACAAAACCTACACAGCCATCCTGCTTTTATGGTTGTATGTGTACGGTGGAGGTGGTGGTGGTGTGTTTGACTTTATGCCTGTTAGCATGTATTGGATAAGCGTGCCGCTGACTGCACATATGTATGAACTGTGTCTTTAGTGGCACGATGAGGAGGGAAAAACTGCTGAGGAGTGAAAATCACAAAACAGGACAGACTTTAAACTCACCTTACACTCCTCCTCAACAATAACATTGTCAATGCTGATAATAGTTTAAATTAAATTGAAAAACATTGTTATTATTCTAATTCAGATTATTATTGTTATTATTATTATTATTATTATTGTTGCTCCTGCATGAATGTACATTACCCAAGTTTTATTTAAAGGGGCTTTAATTTTATTGGAGTTATTTTGTTCTGATGGGCTAGGCCTCGCTGGCAGACTACTATTTTAAAGACGGCTTCTCTGAGTTCCTGCCCTGCAAAGTTCCCTCTTCTGTGTGGCATGAACATCTACGCGACTGTAAGAATTTATTTCATCCATAAACAGAGACGTGTACCAAGGTGGTAGGGCTCAACTTGCACAGTAGTTTTGCACCTGTCGGAAAAACGGAACACAAAATAATAATGATGACGATAGCATTTATGGGATATATTCTATAAATACATATAAATATATTTAGAGAGAGTTTATCTTTTTTGTTGGCATGTTGCCTTGTTCCTGCATCAATGGCTCAAAATACTTTGACTTATTTATGTCTTAAAGAGAATGTAATTTGTTTACAACCTCGTAGAGATAAACTTCCTGGTTTCTACAAGGAGGGAGGTGAAGCTGAAGCTCAGAAGGACCAGAGATGTGTTGGTGTTATTATTGAAAAACCATGTGCTGGAATTTGCCTGCTATCTTGTCAAATACTGTAGATATTTTTAGAGGATTAACAAACAAAAAGAAACCAAAATAGAGTGGGATACATAGTAAATGTGGAATCTTAGTATTACTCTGTATGATTGTTGGGATCAAGTTGGAGTGGCTTGCCTTTGGTTTTTCTAAACAGAGGCCTCCTTTTTGTGACAGAGGGGGAATATTTAATTCTTTTTTTCACTACTACTTTTTCTCTTTTTATTTTTTATTATGTTTTCTGTGCTTCAGCACTGGCCTGGGGTCAGGGCTCGAGTCAAAGGCTGATATCAGGACCTTTACAGTGAACTGTCTTCTAGGTAAACCTGCTTGTTAAAAGGACTTGATGTTTTAAACATATGTGTGACCATCAAAAGGCTGCAATCGAGTCATATTAGAAATTTGCAAAGTTATATTTGGCTTATCTGTGCCGCATGGTAATCAGACTTTTTGTCTGTTTTGTTTTTGTCTAAAATTTTGGATATATTGTGCTTTTCATTTTTTATTTAATTTTGATTTATTTTGGTTTCAGAGATTTTATTTTCCTCTAGCAGAGAGAAACACACAGCCCCATAAAGCTGTTGGCATTTTTAAATCTCAAAAAAAGGAAAAAAAGAAAAACTAATTACAACAAAAAACAGAATGTTGCTTTGACTCTTTTTCTATATATTAAAAAAAACGATCCTTTTCTGCACTATCTGGTTATGAATGAAAACTCCTGTGGTGTAATTCTAGATGTGCTTTTGTGTGTTTTAACCGAGCTTGTCTTCCTGCCGTCACAGAATATACAATAATCTAGCATCAACTGTACTCACTAGTTGTAAACTATTTATTGTGCTTTGACCGACCAGACATTACCAGAGAGACGTTACATACAGAAGGCACATTTACCCAGTCTTATTGCACTCAGAAGGACAAGGCCAATTAACTAGCCTGTAATATTGTTATTTCTATTACTAACCGAAGTCATTGGCAAGCATGACGTGATAGGCTCATTATGCAACTTGAGAAAATTGACAATTTTTCTACTTAAAAAATCTTATACACTAATATAGTATATACAATCATTTATCCAAGCAGTTCTATCCTTTTCCTTTTTTATATCCTCCTCCTCTGTCATTTCCCGGTTAATCCATTCATCTGGAGAGGGTGCACAAGCTTTACCAGTCAGCTCAGGCGTGTTGAAAAAGTAACATGGACCATTTGAATAGAAATCTGTCTTATTTAAGTTGAAAAAACACAGTCTGGATATTCTGCTTAGAAGCTGTTGATTTATTTTGTTTCTTTTCCAATGTTTTAACTTGAGTATTTGTTTATTTGTCTGTAAAAAAAATTAACAATAAACACACAAAAAAACACAACAGTAACAACAGCATTTTCAGTAAAAAAAAAAAAAAAGACTTAAGCCAACATTCTCAAACCACTTTTACATCAAGAGTTTCAACATAATCCTTGTAAATACAGCAATGAGTCCACTGAGGACAGAAACTCCATGCGGACTGGCGTGAAAACAGGAACTCTTCCTGACTGCGTCTACATCATGCATCGCAAGTCATACTGCCGACACAGCTGTTTGGCTGTATGTAATCAATCACCGCTCCTGTCAGAAAACACGAAACAACGTGATTACATCCAAATGATAACACGTATTGTAACGACCAATAATTATGTTGATGATGACACAGATGATGATGCTGATGATAATGATGATGATATCAATGATACTTCTTGCAATATACTCTCACCTGCCTCGATGTACTGTATTTAGCAGCATGCAGTTTGTGGAACAAAGAAAAAGAGAAATGCCAACAGATAACTTTTTGGCATACTTAGCCATTTATGGGTAAGTGATTTAAGTGTTCATCTTGTTTTTATGATATTTTTTTTATCTATACAATAATTGTAAATAAAGAACTCAATGTCTTTGTTCATTTAATACTATGCAAAAAGTCATGCTTTTCTGATTGTTACCCACCCTTAATCCTAGAGCGTGTTGCTGGAATGTTTGTGTTCTCAAAAGTCAGTAAACACAATGTGATGTAAATTATTTTCTAGCTTGAGGAAAACATTAAATGATGATGACATTAATATTATTATTATACAACAAGGATAATAATAATAATGGTGGTGACAGTGATGGTAATGATGATGATGATGATGATGATGATGATGATAATGAACTGTGACTCTTGCTGCTTGACTGTCCCATTTACCACACTCCTGACAGGAGCGCAAGTGAAAAACACAATAAAAACAAAAAAATGAAAAATCACTTAATAAATCTCCCAGAGCAGCATGACCCAGCATGGTGTGTCCTGGCCCCGTGTGACCTGTCCTGTTCTGATTTGTTGTGCTTCACCTGATTCACCTGTTTTTTCCGTTTGCATTGATTGAAGTGTGTTTAGGTTTCACCATCTACGAGGTTCACGGGGATGAGGTGTTGCATGTTATTCCCCGTCTTCTCCCCTTTTCCCTTGTGTCATAAAAGAGCCTGAAAATCTGAATTTGACCTTGTCAGAGTTGCTTTGCTAACAGCTCTGTAAGCCTCATTAGCACATTAGCATGATGATGTTCATTATCTTAGTTTAGTGTGTTAGCTTGGTCATATTTCCTAATTACAGTGTAACTCTTTTTGTAGCATATGCAGATGATTGCACTGCATGAAAAGGTTCAGGATCACCAGGGTTGTTATAATCCATCCTGAGGGAACACTGCGGTCACCAGATTTCAGTACAAACCAGTTACTGACACATTTTCATTCGAAACTGCTTTAAGGCATCGATGTAGAAAATATCAGATGAACAAAGTCAAGCACAACTGTGTGTCTTAAGTGTCTGCAAAATTTCACTGCACTCTGTCATTTAGTTCAGATATTTTAGCAGACTAGCATGGCTAACAAAACTGATTTAAAAACTAATATTAATTATAGTTTTTTTTTATCAGTTTGTTTCTCAGATCTGTTTAATTGTCACACAAAGTTCGCAAACTTCCCTGACATTTGTAGTTGGGTGAAAAACATCAGCATTATGTATTATTCTTACTAGTGTCTCAAGAACATCATACAGTATCATCAACTTAATTCTTTGTCTTTAACACTGTCTATAAGTATCATATCATTTCAGACTGAGTGAAAAGCACAATCACAAACACTTGATCCTTTACGGGTAGAAACTTGTGCTGAGTAGCAGTGCAGACGTTTGGGTCACTCCTGCAGCACTGATCAGTTTAGTCTTAGTATTGTTTTGGCTGATCGCTGGAGAATGTTGTGTAACAGGAAGGTCACATTAGCCATTTTATCGTATCTAACTCCACTGGATGGCAGTGTTTCACTAGAGATAACTGAAAGCAAACTCAACTGTGAAGTGTCTCTTAACTCTTCTTTTTCCTCTGAAGGATAAATCAGTCTGCAGAACTTTAGCATCACTGTTGTTTGAGACATTAAGAGGCTAAATGTGTAGCTATCCCTCTGTGCGAATCTGAGAACGTTTGACAGGACTGATAGAAAAAACTAAAGGATCTTTACAGTTTACTTCATTATAATGACATACAGTAACAGTAAAATTAAATTTCATATCCTTTAACTGAGTTTTTTTCACCATCTAGTGAAAGCACATCCTGCACTGCATCGGTACAGGAAACTTAACATTTATTTAACATTTATGTAACTTACTATATTTATTTAGACAATAAGCAGACTAGTATTTATTTGGAGTCAGGAATATTGGACCTGATGAATGTCCAATATTCCCTTTCCATATGA
>OMLM01021090.1:0-16264 GCA_900302695.1 Helostoma temminkii | reverse complement strand
TCCAACCTGCAAGTTCATATACTGGCAGACACAACGGCATCCAAATATCTCTCTCACACACACACACACACACTGCATTCATGGCACTAACAGCTAAGTTGTCCATTGATTCAAAGTGAAGGTGATGCTTGGTGACTTGTTATCTCTGAAATACACCTCAGGGTTGTAAAAAGATAGCAAACAGTTTTTGCAAAACAAAAACCAACCATAATCAAAAAAGATAGTGACTCGTGCTCACCGTTGAAGTGCATTCATAGTGTTAGATCTTTTTGTTGATTATTCCGCACTGTGCAAAACAAAGGTTCGTTTAAGAACAATGAAAGAAGTGATATTAAAGATTATTCCAGAAGGGCATGTTGTAGGTATTGCAATACAGAATATGACCAGCAGGGGTCATCTGTGACCTTCAGGCTAACAAACCTGGATTTCAGTTACTCGTTCAGTTGTGACCCTTAAATGTTTTAGTGTCTACAGACAGAAATTCTCAATTATTTCATAAGAATGAAGCTCAGAAGTGAGAGTCAGAAAAACGTCTGTAATGATGAACACTCCTCGAGCTTCGCGCAGTCTCAACCTCATCGCTTTACATTTAGTCAAATCATACCATGTTAGCACAACAGCAATATCAGTTTACATCATAAAAACCTGTCTTCCCACCGTATGTTGGCTATAATTTATTCCCTGGTTTCCAATATTTGGACATTAAAGAGACAAAATGAACAGTGTAAATTGGTAAATTAGCCAGAATCATGTGCGACGGTAAAGACCTCTCTTAAACCAATCCTCTACTCTATGTACTATATTTAGAAATATTTTGCTCATATATTGTGGTGACCAGCATATTATTTGAATGGAGGGCTCCACTGTCATCAGGGTTTACAAAGAACTGGTGTGTGGCTCCAGAGCCAAGTGGCTGCTCCTGTTCTGATCAGAACATGCTCTAGACAAAGTTATACACCTTATACTTACTCACAAACATGTTCACTTGCCACTTAGATACACACACACACACACACACTGAATTCTCTGGTGGCAGCAGATGGACAGGTCTGTGATTACTCCTGCGCCTCACAGGTTTAATAGCCTCATTCCACCACTTATTGTGTCCATACTGAGATGTCAGCCAGCGCTGAGTGAAATGACAAAGTCAGAGGAAGATGTGGGGGTGTTATATTTCCCAGACCGATCAACCTATCATCTAGAGATAAGAATGAGCTGAGGAGGGGGGTGACAGTTCAGGATTCATTCAGGATGTACTGATAACTCAAAACACTGTCTGGTAAGTGCAGGTATGGAGGCAAAACTAAGAATAGTTGATGGTATAAGTGCACATTAGGACTAATATTATCAATCTCTTGTGAGAAATCTGCAGGATGAAGAGCTAGATGAAATTATTACCTTGGTGTTCACCAACCAGAGATTGTGTGACAGATATGACACACAGTAATACTCACACTTTGGTTTATATTTTGCAGCATTTCAAGGCAATTAATTTCACAGTTGAGACATTTCTCTCTGGACCACACTAAACTTGTTTAACTAGAATATGGTAAAGCCAGACCAGTTATCCTCTTCCTCAATGTATGATCACTAAGAATGCATCCCATAAATGAAGTGTGTTCATGGGTCTAGCATACACACTGTGTCCTGGCAGAACACAGGGCATCTGAACAAAGTATGTGATCATTCCAATATCTCCTGTTTATCCCAGAAGCCATATTTGATGTCAGATCTCTGTGCAGAAAAGTCAAGTTCACACCATACCAGGAAATTGACAACTGAGGGCATTACTTGGTAGGTGGGGTTTGGAAACATTAGATATTCATAATATCTTGTTGCATTAAAAATTACATCAATGGACACATGGTGGCTATATTAGGATAAACAGCTTCAGAACAAAGGTGCACATCTGGAGAGGTAAGTAAAGTATGTTCTCATATTATTAGGCCAGTGCTGTCCAATTACACCTGTGCTTTTTCTTATGATAAGTCAAGGGATAAACCTTCCCATTAACCCCAGCTACACTTTGAGAAGAATATTTACATAACATCCTAAAAAGTCATCCCATCACTGTCCTGCCTTTGTTTTTTCACCTTCCGTGTCACAGCCCAGCTTTAGTTTGTCCTCTCTCTCAAACACTTACCTCAAAGGACAGTCACACCAAAACCAACCTGCCTCCTTCCAAGTGCATCATGACTGAACTCTTCAGTGAAATCACAAGATGATTCAATGTGCAGCCAGTTTGAGAGAGTTGGTGAAACTGACCTATCATTCAGGAAATGTTTGTTTACATTCTGGTTTTGTAACTACATGATGAATTGATACAAGCAGCACAGAAGAATATTTGCTTTTTAACCCGCTCGCTGTACTATTTCCTGCAGGTCATGTTTACTTCTGCTCCGTATCAACTTCAGCCAGACATAGAAACACCTGTTGTGTTGACTCATTTCTACCTTTGTAAATGTGCAGCTTCTATACAATACATCATAGTTATGTTATATTAACCTTTTGTTTCCCCTCATTTACCTCAGCTGCCACATCTAGAAAGAAGATCCTGTCCTTGTTGTTGATACTTTGTTAGCAGAACAAACTGTTATATCACTATATCAGAGATTAAAATACTCTTGGAAGTTAGGTAAGATTGTTTTCAATATAAAACTACTCTATGATTATTTAAAAAGACTCTAGCTACTGCCAAATTACTGATTTTCCATTTCACATCATATTACTTTTATTTTTATACAGAACCAAATAATTTACACTTTTAAATCACAAAATTAATTGTAATGTTTAATATGATGTAGAGATTTTAGTGCTAAAGTTCTGTGTTTTCATCTGTTGCTGCTTCAAAGTGCACATTGTTACTGGAACACTGGTCCCAGGGAGTATTAATATTCAGCATACTAATATCAACCCCCTCAGCTCTACTGGCATGTGCCCGGGATGTAGTTGGCAGGTCTCATTCACTACTGGGTGGCCGGTTGGTGGCTACTCAGCTCTCCTCTCTTGCCAAGCAAAGAAAGCTATTGGACTCTCTGAGGAAGCTTTGACCCCAGTGAGGTGGGGTCAGAGTGTGTGTGTGTGCGTCTGTGTGCATGTCCATTATCACAGTCATTGTTTTAATACTGTTATCCAATACTGTCACACTATTGTTGTGAATGTAAATATTACCTTTAGTTGGACACCAGACTAATTGTCCTGCGGAGATAAAAGAAACTCTGATTTCCATTGGACTGAATAGAAGCAGTGGATTAGCTGCCGCTAGTTTGTTGAACCTGAGTTTGGGATCTGTTGTGATGGAGTCTTTGTTTAGCATTTCCCCAAGCTTCTTTTTTCTTCACTTTCCCTCGCAGTTTCCTTTTTAATGTTGGTGAAAATTGTGCCTCAATGCGGTCCAAAGCTTTCTCAGTTAAGTGACCCGTGTTTAAATGTTCTGGGGGCGTCTTGTTGAATTGCTCAAACAAATTGCTGTTGATATGAAGATATGGGGTGGTGTCTCTACTGAGCTGGAGGTTTATACACTGGGCAAAGCTTCAGCATTGCAGGGTCTTTTGTCAGTTTGGGTCTTTGCTGTCAGTGGGCTCGGGTCCAAACATGTCAAACAAATCAAATAGAGATTTTCAGGAGAATGTTTTTATATGCAAAAGTCCTCCTATACAATTAGGATTAGCAGAGGTTCAGAAAGACCTTTGTGCCTACTCTTTCTATTTATTTAGGGTTTCCATTTCACTCTCAACAAAAGTGAACTGACTGAGGCTATTATCCCTGATCAGACTGCCACATCCATGAGCCTTGCTCATCTTGGTATGTCAAAAGTTTAGAAACTGCTCCCTCTTTTGCAGCTGGCTGACATAACTATACCATTTAACAGTTTACTGCCTATTAGCTGTCTACATCTAATGTCTTGGACAGTCCCTGCTCTAAGTTGCATCTAAATCAGCTCAAACCTTTGTGCAAATCTTGCATTGCTGGTGCTTTTTTTATACCTGCGACGACAAAATCTTTTCAAATTCAATTGTATCTTAACACCTCAACCTCCAAATTTATGTAGAACACAACACTCACACACATACACTGTAAGATCAGTAAGCATTTTTGAGTAAAACCACATAAGGCTTTAGTTTTTGCATACATTTTCACTTGTACATCCTCTCACTTCACCCACTTCGGTGTTAACTTGGCTGCATGTTTCAGGTCAATGTGGTGCTGAAAGGTGAACTGTCATCCCAGCCTCAGCCTCATGTGTATTCTGGAACAGTTTTTCGATTGAATCTCTACTTTCACATGACGAATGTAGACTGGCAGTTTTCTGAAGAGGCTGTTTTAGTTGGACCATTTTTGGTTCTAATTTACACTGTAAATGGCAGGTCACTCTCTCTATGGAGGAAGAGCCAAATATAAACTCAAATAATCAGTTACCAGCATATGAACCTATTTTAAGATGTTTTAACACCTAAAAGGGCATGCATGATCAAATTAAGACCACCCACAAATGACTTTCTGAAAAACAAACTAACCAACAAACAAAAAACAGATGGTTGCAGACATTCAAGTTTAACTCTGATTGGGTAGCAAATGGTAATTGTTTTGCAAAAGATCATCTTTGAAGTTTAGATGTTAAACTGCTGATTAAATTATTACAGATGAGTGAAGAACATGGTTTCTGTTGTTTCTGTTTGTATGAATTTGTTTACATTTCAGTGTGAAAATTCAATAAGATCTTCATTTTTGCAAACTGTTTTATTGCCAGTGTACTTTCTGACCAAAGAGAAGTTTTTTGTATGATAAAACCAGAGTGTTTTTCCCAATGCTCTGACTCTTCTAACATATGTAGGTCAAACTCCACACAGGATCTGGCTACTTTTTAGCCATTACACCATAAAACACCGATCAATGCAATGTCAGTGAAGATTCTCAGTCATTTAAGTGAGTTTATCTGAAAGTTGAGTGATGGCAAATGAATTTCTTCTCTGTTAGACTGAAATATTTCACTATTCATCCAAGTAGCTTCTTCGGTCTGAGGAAAGTTGGTATGTGACCCCAAATATATCCTCCAGGTTAGTTTCACATCACACCTGACCTGAGTAAGATCATTACATGGAGTAAAACAGGAGTGTCTGAGCAGTAATAGTTACACCTCTTAAAATCCCTCCTAGCTCCATCACTGTGGGTCAGTAACTGTTATTTTTCTAGGGGACCTTTTTCACTTCATCATGCTGCTCTTTCTTCCATCCACAAAACGGCCTTTCACGGTCCATGAAAATCAGCACCTTCATTTAGAATAGGTTGATTTTCAATAATTCAGCAAAATTTCAAAATTGAGTGTTGATTGAAATTTATCAGTTTTAAATATTCATAATATTATAATTTTACATTTTAAATAAAACCTACAACGCAATTAAGTGATGGCATCTGAATACTTTCCAAAGCAACTGTAAATGTTTGTCAGAGAGACTTACAGAGAAACTGAGCAGGAGTCACAAAATAAAAAAACAAAGCTGTTGGGACTGTTACATAACAGGATGTGAGAAGAGGATGAGAGCAGTGCAGACAGACATCTTTATCCACTCTTCTTTTCTTGTGTTTCATTTTCGATTCTGCTTCTCCTTTTTTCCGCTTCTTTTTGTTTTACCACCTTTTGTAATTTCCAACCTTGCCTGTAACATACTAGAGATGTTTAATTCCACCTAATCTCTTCGCTTTTCCTCTCTCACACAAGACTGATGATAAGTATCCTAGCAACAAGTCTTTTTTTCTGTTGTCCTAACTGCGACTCAGTCCCTCCCGACACCCACGACCAGTGAAACAAAAACTTTGTGGTCCCTTAGAAGCTTTGAAGAATCTTGCTTGTTCTGGAGTCAGTAGGCCAGGAGGATAATGGTTGACAAGAATGACCTGTTGTCATCTTTTCAACAGAGCATCCAGCGCTGGAGTGAAAGGTTTTCTAGCTCTAACATAAACCTTCTGTAACCCATCTCTCTCACATCGTAGTCTACAACCAACTCTTGGCCTTCACAAAATTAGAGAATAGGATTTACACTAGAAAGTGTTATTTTTTGTGTACTTGCCTATTACAGGACTCAGTGCACTGTGGCTACAAGCAGCATATGTAGCTGCAGTAGATGTGATGTCTGTTAACAAACATACAAAAGGTAAAGAAAAGTAGCAGTGAAACAAGAACGCACTTCTCTGAAGCAGGTCTAAACCTGCAAGAAATGACCTGTTTTATTTTCATCAAGTTTTCCTGTCTGATGATGTTGTACAGGACAATATAAATAAAGAACTTGACTCTGCTTGAAAGGCACAATGAGTGTTTGCCAGCCACTTTGGGTGGCCATACTTTCTATGCAGGGCACTTCCTTTAAGCTTCTAATGACGAGTGACCCTTGCGTGAAGGGATTCTTAGAGACTAGGTCAGGCTTTTAGAGTCAGGGGAGTTCCTAGTGCACCAAGTCTATCATGCCTGGAAACCAAGCAGTCAACTTGTGTATGCACAGACCTTATAAACCGTGCAAACTCCCTTTTTTAAAGCCCATAACGGAACAATTGTTTTCAAGCAGCATGGGTTATTAAGACTTTATGATGGGCTGATCATTCATCATTAGCCACTGACAACAACAATCCAGTGATCTCAAACGAGGAAATCCATTCCTATTGTATGCTCGGGTGCTAAGTGACTTCTAGAAGGGACAAAGAGGTGTGAGTTGGTATGCAGGGAGCAAAGGCCCAGGAGCAACTGCACTGACAAAAGGAACCAAACTGTTGACATCAATTTAGAAATCAAACTGGGTCGCTGCCTTTTTGAAGACTAGGACTTGACTTCCCACAAGTCTTGAACTGACAAACACCTCAGGTGAAAGGAAGCGTTTGGCCATCTGCAGTGCACATAATCATTTAATGTAAGTTGTGTTTTTAATGCCCTGCGATGACATGCTATTCGCCAAAGCTTAAATCAGACATGTTTACATGTTGTGGTGTCTGGATGTTGATGTTTACACATACTGGTAGTCATGAATGCTTGTCCTGCTTTAAGACATGAATGTTGCAGGATTAGTGTGACTGCTTCCATGTTGACTTTAGCACTTCCCATGAAATGGGATATGATAACTGGAGTATAACGCAGTATAGGCAGCTTTAAGATGCAAATATTGGAAAACGTGTTTTAACTTCTGTGGTTGAGTCAGTACTGATCACTGAGAAACACCAGCTACAGTAAATGTGTGATTGTCACAATAAATAGCTCGAAGTATTTAAAGATCCATGGAAAAAGAACACAGTGGAAGGCGGTTTATAAAATTTCACCAAATTACTTCATATTTATAGCAACCACTGGTTTTAGAATATAGATGTTTGTCGTTATTTTATCAGAAGATTATTTTCTATTTGTTTGTCTTACTGATTTACCTTATCAGCAGTTTACTGTCATGATTGCCCAGTTGTTATTACAAGCAATAATATAATTAATAAAAGTTAATTGATTATAATCTACTGTACGTGTTTTTACAACAGCTCTAAATCCGACACTTAAACGTACAGCAGCCACCTTGTTTCTCGTGTTTTCCCGTCTCCTCATGTCACCCTGCTCCCTCTCTGCCGGGGTAACCTGATGTGAGAGCTACATTGGTTACCACATGGCTTTTATCCAAGTTGAGGCGCTTGAGAGTAGACAGCTTGGAGAGTGGGAGCGCAGTCGCAGGTTATCCATCGCCTGGTGCAAGATCTACCGTCATTCTGCCACGTCTGGGATCTTCCTTTATATACACGAGACTCGACAAAACCGCTTCACTTAACGCGGATTCAGATTGATCTCATTTTCCTCTTTTTGCCCCCTCTCTTCTTTTTTCTCACCCCCCTGGTCAGGCTTAACCATCCTGCGTTTTGTAAAGGCAATTGTTAGTGCGCATCATCGAGGGAGCCAAAAGGAGGTTTGCCACTGTTCATAGGACACTGGTGAGTAGAGCGACACAAGTTACATGTCTTCTTTTTCTACAAGCATGATTATTACTGTGTCTTCATTTGACATGTGATTCTGACTTATTAGGCTGCTGCTTACTTACAGTGAGTAGACAGTGATGATTGACTTCACATTGTGAATGCATTTCAACAAGTTTTTTTTCATGTTAAATGCTGTTTTATAATATTACGTTGCAGAATTATGTTTGTGGCTTAGCTGCAGGTCACTGATGCAAGTAATTAGTCCCCTTTAAAAAGGTAGTGCTCAGGGTCATCATAAGGTACAATGTCTATTCTTTTTTTTCTATTTTGAATTTTCAAAGTAGATATTTAATGAGGTATTAAACCCAATTCAGCACAGGTCATATTTTATTTAGATTCATAGCTAATGAATACACTGTTTTGACTTGATCTGAACTTCTGCATATGTAAGTCTGGACTATTAGATGGTCATGGTTTTGCATTAATGCCTCAGTCCTGTTCAGATTCAGATGAGCCAGGAAAGACTAGAACTCCAGAAAAAGTCAATAAATTAATTTTTATTGACGGTTATTAGGTCACTCATTTAAAAAAATCTTGTTAATGTCTTTTTTTTCACTCTCTCTCTCTCAGCGGGCTGCTCAAGCGTCATGACAGCTGAGAAGAGCGGGCCCGTTATAAACGGTAAACCAGAGGATGGCAGAGACCCGGAGGGGTCCAGCTCCAGCCTTGACAATGGGGAGTACAACGAGAGGGGACACTGGAACAACAAGATTGAGTTTGTCCTATCTGTGGCTGGAGAGATCATTGGGCTGGGTAACGTCTGGAGGTTTCCTTACCTCTGCTACAAGAATGGAGGAGGTAGGAAAGTTATCCTTAGCTGTGCCTGTTGGATGCAGATAAACAAGCTGCTTACAGAATAAAAATGTTAGGAGAGATATAAAACAACCTTTAACGTGGTTTAAGGAAACAAGAGGTAGAACAGGATGTGTACAAGACCACTTCCTGATTAAGGGTGCACTGTGAAAGCACTGTGATGTGTTACTGCACCAGAACATGAGGTGAAATCCTTTGACTGAATAACAACTGAGTAAACTATAGAAGTTTCAAAACATGTGTTCATTATTTCATGTATTATGCAAAATCATGTCAATAACATTAGGCACAATTAGACTGCACAGGAGGCATCTTCACAATCTACCCACTCTGCCCCTACCTATTGAGCTATTTGATGTCTGGATTATTATTCAGGTAGAAATTAGGTTGTATTCATGTTCTGTGTGTGTTTTCTTTTGTGTCCTTTAAGGAGCGTTCTTTGTTCCTTATGTCATCTTCTTCGTGTGCTGTGGTATCCCTGTGTTTTTCCTGGAGACTGCCTTGGGTCAGTTCACCAGCGAGGGAGGTATTACCTGCTGGAGGAAAGTGTGCCCGCTGTTTGAGGGTAACAATCTCGCTTCTTATCATTTGTCAGGTTGTGCTCAGATTTTTCATAATTTAATGAGAAAAATTTGGAAACAAAGTTGTTGAACTGACGAAACTCACGTTTTGCACATAAGAACCTTTTTGTTTTCCTGTGATGATTTTGAGTTATTCATTTATTTTTATTACCTTTACACATAATTTATCAGGTGTCTCACAAACATCGGTCCATTCATCACAATAATTTGAAAATCTAGATATTTACTTGATGTTTTCCTCTTTGCCTTTTCAGGTATCGGCTATGCAACACAGGTGATTGAAGCACATCTAAACGTGTACTACATAGTGATCCTAGCCTGGGCAATTTTCTACCTCTTCAACTGCTTCACCACAGAGCTGCCGTGGGCTGGATGTGGGCACTACTGGAATACAGGTAGGTGGAGGGAACAACAAATAAAGCAGAGGAACCGCAGAGGAAAAATATATTTGAACAGTGTTATAGGTCCCTGCAGTATGCTCCCAAATGTAACACGTTGTTTCTACAGAGAACTGTGTTGACTACTATGGAGAAAATGCCACTAACATCACAAACCCCAACGCGACTTCTCCAGTCATTGAGTTCTGGGAGTGAGTACATTTATTTATTCTAATATTTTGACGTCATCTTCATGTTTTGTGACTTTTGTTGTTCTTGCTGAGACTGTTTATTTTTGCAAAGCCACATTAAAGAATATGTAATGAAGATTTTTTTTATTTTAAAGAGTATTAAGTATTCATGGAAATTCCATTTGTCATATGCTTTTTCAGTTTTCAGTAGTCTTTAACTTCTCAAATATCATGTCAGTATCAACCATAGTGTTGAAAAGCTGAGATGCTGACAGCTCCAGACTGTTTCACAGAGTCCCCCCAACCCTTCCCCCAATAATTAGTCAGCCCTTTTCATATTTGTATGTCAGCAGGCCCCAGTAGGCCAGCTGTCACCCAGCTAGAGCTGTGAGTGTGGCAGTGGATCAGGCCTTGTCAGTGTGTAATGCTGACACACTTCCTGTCTCATTGCCAGTGGCCATGTTTACACTAGTCGGTCGAATATCATGATCAACCCAATTCCAACGTTCTCAAACTATAAACTCTATTGCAACTACAACAAGTAACTTGTCAACATTTGACTCTGTAAAGATCAAAATCACTGGTGTAACAGTGATTAAAACCAGCAACATAATCCTAACCCTGTAGAAAGAAACGCCAAAGAGCCAACCACCATGTTGCTGGCAGATATAACTAATGACCAGGTCTTGTTAATCCATGCCAAGGCAGACTGCTGTGATTTCCACTGTATATACAGCATAAGATCTGTATTAGCTAAACAGAGCTATTAACTTTTTATATTGCTACCACAAAATAATGTTTTTTATTCTTTTGAAATACAATGTTCATTTTAATATCTATGATAGCATTAGTTGCTAATGCACCATAGAGAGGTTCTTCATGTTTATGTGGAAAAGGAATGATAAAAATGAAAAACATTAAATGAACCTTAACAAAACTATTTTAACTATTTAAAAAATGCCTGAGATACATAGTGTCCATGTGACATTACGGAGCCCACAACATCAGACAAAACACTGTATGCAGCTCTGTGCAGCCATGTTCTACATACAGTGTAGAAAGTGGATAAGTTTATTTACACACATTAGCGTTCACGTTTTGCCCTTTTGGCTGACCAGGAGGGACAGGGGGGCTGTTCTGGACCTAGACTGTGGCCGGTCACCAAGAACATGTCATGATGATCAATGGCTGGTCAGGAGCTCCGGGGGTGAACTCGGTGGCAAAGATTTGGCAGCACCATGTAGCTGTGGCTCCGACTCTCGCTTCTCATCCTCCATGAATGCTGTTGCTTGGCTATGCCTCAACAAGCAGGAAATGCTCTGTTGATTCATTACTGCTGACAAGCTATGATGTCATTGTTGCTGATAACATGCACTGCATCTTGTATCAGTAGTGTTACATGTGTTGGCACATCATAGTAAAAAACACACTGCAACATACTGAAATACTGAAAGTTTGGCATTGCAGGCACAGATCTTCAAGAACAAACCACCAAATCGTATCTGATTGACTGAGTATCCACAAGGTCAGCAACCTGTAGACCGTCATGGTGGTTTTTCTGAGAGAGGAAACTAGTTTGTCAATGAGGTGTTGCAGGCTGGTTCACATCTCTATACTGGGATGGTGCTACTTTAGTGGCACTTGGGGGTCAATAAAGTAATTGCTGCTTGCATATGTACTGTCCTAACAGTTTTGTAGTTTTACCCTCGACTGCCAATGTCCAGGTTAACAGAAGGATGATCACAGAACATGTATGGAAGGAAAAAACTGTAATAGTGTGAATAGTTGTAATGTATTGCTGTTCAGTCCCCTCTGCTGTCGCTCTCACTGACAGAAATTGGTTGTGGTTTGGTCAGAATGGCCATATTTGTGATTGGACTGTGGTGCAGGCGTTGATATTTGTAAGTACCAAAGGATCAATTAGTATACAGTGCTAAGTAGTGTGAGAGTGTTTTGGAATGGAATAGTCTTAAACAGGATGGTGGAGTATATTCAAACTGATATTCTCAAGAGTGACTTTACTGTTTATTTTTAGCTACCTCAAGCAAGTATTTATTTTTCATCAGTATCTCTCTGTGTTGTAATTTATTTAGCACCATTTGTGCTTGGAGAAAAACGAAGTTAGGAACTCTACAGAGGTTCTAAGAAATACAATATCACAAAAATGTACTAAAATGTTGTGAAATCAGTAATCATCTGTGTTTTCTGTGCCAAAACAGACGCAGAGTCCTGAAGATATCAGATGGTATTGAGCACATAGGGGGAATGCGCTGGGAGCTGGCCATGTGTTTGGCCCTGGCCTGGTTCATCTGCTACTTTTGCATCTGGAAGGGACCCAAGTCAACTGGCAAGGTGAGACAGAGTAATACATGTTTCCTATTGTGTGTGAGTGTGTGTATGTTTTTCTATGTTCTGTTTCAACTCCAATGTAAAGAGCGAGTGCCACACGAGAAAACTGCGGTTTAATTGGACGAACTTGTGTGTTATTTGTGTTGTTATCGCAACTGATGCTGGAGAAATCTGTACATGAATGCTTATTCATGCTTCTTTGCTGCTGCCAGTGTTTATTCACTGGTGTATTTTTACACTAAACCAGCCACAAGCTAATACATGTTTCTGTCTTGTGCTAAAAAATAAAAAAATCCCTCACAGGAATCCAACTGTATTTTCCACTGCAAGTAGAGAACAAAAAGAGTGTTTTCACTACCCACTTCTACCTTCTACCCATTCCATTTTAATTTCCTCTTCTAGCCTCTTCTTGCAGCCTTGAGCAGGACAGTGAGGGCTCTGCACCTCGCTTTGGGTGCTCAGTAGCCCTCAAGAAACTCATCAGATTCAGTGAGCCAGAAAGAGTTGAGAAATAGAGGCAGAAAATGTGAGGGAAGAAAGAGACGAAGGAGAAAAGAGGAGAGGTGTGTGAGGAAAAATTAATGGGTTCACAGTCTACATAACGAGGAAAAAACAGCTAGGCGGCACTGCCTATATCTCCCTGAAGTGTCTTTTTGTCCGGCTGTGAAGTAAGAGGGGAGAATGCTTCTTCATGGCTGAGCTTTAGCAGCCGGTCCAAGATTGATTCCTGTATTCATTGGAGGAAAGGAGAGCATTCATGAGGAGCATGCAGAGTATAGCCACAGCCTCTGCCTCTGCTGCCTCTCTCTCTCTTTGGCTCTGAGAAATTAACCACAGCTTGCTCATTGCAAGAGAGAGGTGCTTTCTTCTCCATAGACCCTACAGCCCATTCAGTTCCAACTCTGCTAAGCTGTTTGCTTTTGTTGGCCATGTTTGCCAGCCATTCTCACTTTTAAGCCCTCCTGTTAGATTTACGGCGAGGCAAGGGCAAGTTTGACCAGTAAATTTGTGGTGGCTTAAATGTTTACCCGTGGTGAGCTGGAAGCAGCATGTGGAGCATCAAAAGTTCATGGAGAGATTGAATATTGTCCTTTTCATCTCCAGAGAGATGGGAAGAAAGAGAGAGAGAGAGAGAGAGAGAAGGTTTAGGGTGTGTAATCGTTTTATTTGACAAATTACAAGAGGGATTTGTTTGGGCAGGGGACAAGTTTTCCCACGCTTTTCCTGTACGTCATGCTGAGATTAACAGAGCCTAGAGTGTCTTAATGCAGAAACACTGTAATTTTAATTTAGGTTTTCACAGTTAAATATGTTTTGGAACACAAAAGCATTAAGATACATTATATATGACAATCTCTTTTGTCTCCATAAGTTTGACATAACAGTGGACTGAACTTCTCTGAAGTTTAGTTCAAATGCTGCCACACATTAATGCACACACTGTGTACTGGCTGGCATGTGTGAATGGTCCATTTTATATGTGTCTGTAACATGTGCACACCCATTTTTATGTGAATGAAGTTGTGTGTTTGTGTGTGTCTACTCATACACTTCTGTGCATGCTTCAAAGGGAAGCACATTTTCCCACACTGCCAGCATCACTCCTCTGGGCTTCTCCTGACGGGGCCAGAGGAGCCTTCTTTTCTTTTGAGTCCCCTGGCCTGGCTCTGTTCTGTTCTGTTCTGTCCTCAATTGGACTTTGACTGAATGCCAGCAAGCCAGGGGATGTATGTTGCCTGCCTTTGCCTTCCAAGAGGCCCGGGTCTTTGTGCAAGGGGTTTCTAAGAGTCTTGAGACGCTCCGCACAGTTCTACAAAACCTGAAGATTTCAGGAAAAGAGAAACTATGGTTTTCATAGTTAGCAAGCACTAGTTACTGTACAAAGGTTATGTGTTTACTGTTATATAGGTGACTTTGGTGCACTCCGTGCTACCCTGCCCAACACATGTATGTACTATACAGGGTATAGTAAGTGACTGTGAAAGATGATGAACAGGTTTGCGTGGGGGAGAGGAGTCAGGACCAAGAGGAGAGTTAGCGACTGGCAGACAGCTCAGATTGAGTGAACAAGAAGGTGTTAATGGCAGAAAAAAACAAAGGTGGGAACAAATGGGATGGAATCATGACAGAGAAATCAAAAATCTTAAGCCTGTGTACTGCTACACCCAGTACATCATTGATTTGATGAATTTTGCCCTGTTTGGGCAGATAATTCCCAATTTACATACCCTTTAAAACAAATCAATAGCTACTTGTGAGCCTTTGTCTCAAGTAACGTTTCCTTTTAACATAGTGTCATCTTGAGGATTTGTTTGAGATTTTGTGAAAATGGCTGTGTGCATGTGCACCAACAAGATGTTGGTTGCAGGCTTTTGCCTTTGTCTGGCTGTCTTTCTCACTTATCTTTCCATTCTTCTTTCTTCCTGTCTGGATGTGTGCATAGATTACTGTCAGGCCTCCTCACCTTTGGATTTGATCACTTGTTACTAAGCTGGAAGAATAGCACAAAACCTCTTTCTTCTTGCGATTGTCTCAGTCTAGTTAATCCAGTGGCTTCCTAGCATTGGGAAGCAATTTTTTTAAATAGGAGGACAAGAAGGTGGCCATGTTGTTAGATGTCAACATTATTAAGTTTGACTGTTGCTTTAAGGGTTTTTGCTCAGTTTCACTTTGATTTCAATAACTACTGCAGCAAGTTTTGACTGTGACTTAGTGTCAGCTTTGTTTTCTGTAATGTATAAACATTAATCTTACTGTATATATCTTCTATCCTCAGGTTGTGTATGTGACAGCTACCTTTCCTTACTTCATGTTGTTGATCCTGCTGATCAGAGGAGTGACACTGCCAGGAGCATATGATGGCATCAAATTCTACCTCTACCCAGATATTTCCCGTCTTTCAGACCCTCAGGTAGGCATGGACCCACTCTATGTGTGTTCTACTTCAAGATTAAATGACATTTAAATGTAGATAATACCTCACACAGACATGGAAGTTATCTGTTGCTACTTTAACACTTGTCACCTGTGACTCAGAGGCAGTTAGTAATACAGTGGTCTGCTAATGCAGCTCTACCCTGTGGCTCCTGTTAACTTTTTTGCTTGTATTACTCTTTTTAAGTTTGTATGAGATTCCACGAGGTACTTATAGACTTATAGAGAATTTTGTACTAGCTTACGTCCTTGTATAGCGTATGGTTTGGTATTTAATTATGCAATCTAAAGCCATTGCAATGATAATTTGCTGTCGCAGACCAATTGTATTGTGCTTAAACATAGTGTATTTGTCCGCTTATCTATGAAAGGTAGACGGTACAGTAGTAAAGGGTTAAAAGGAAGAGACTCATGGGAATTTGTTTATATCCTCTCTCACACACTCCCATCTGGACAGGAGTAACAGCCAAGGGGGCAGGTGGTGTTGTTGTTTTTACTGTAATATGATAGAGGACCAGTTATTTATTTATATTTTACACTTACCACTATTTGTGCACTATACTGAACCAAACTCTTTTATGCACAATTAGTACACATTAGCAGCGTTTTGTTTGTCATTTAAATGGTTTATCTCCTTGAGACAAATAGTAAAAATTTGCTCTTTTGTATTGTAAAATCTGGTATGACAATTTTGGCTCCTTCAAAAAACATTTGAAATGTTACTCTGTTCAACACTTCTTGCTGGTGATGATATGATCAAGGGTGAGGTACATATTTAGCTTAAAGAAACAGGATTTGAGGCTGATAGAGTTGGTGCAATAACACATAACTCAAACAGACAGTTACACTCACACACACAATCACACACACACACACACACACACACACACACACACACACACACACACACACACACACACACACATTTTCCCTCTTTTTCCCTTTTCCCTCGCAAGAGATAAACTCCCCAAGGTCAGAACTGAATGAGTTATTCATCAGGGTGCTGTGTGTATTTGGGTGTGTG
>OMLM01021089.1:47512-104764 GCA_900302695.1 Helostoma temminkii | reverse complement strand
GTGTGTGTGTGTGTGTGCGTGTGTGTGTGTGTGTGTGTGTGTGTGTGTGTGTGGGCAGAGGTTAATTTAGCCCAGCAGTGAAGAGCCCTTGATAAAGAGCAGCCTGATCCCTGTTTAATTACCTTCCATCTACATTTCATTGCCATACACTGGGTCATAGGAGTGTGTGTGTGCGTGTGCGTGATCAATGTAGGAATTGAATTGTCTCCAAGCAGGGACACACACACTACATAATTGACGCATAAAGCATCTATGAGAGTGAGAACTTGTCTGACATTTCTCCCTACATATTGCACCATATACATTTCGTACCAGAAGTTGATGTATGAGTTTTCACATATGAGCACACAATGTGTGTGTGTATGTATTTAAGAGACTGGTAACGTATGTGGAGAGGCCCCGGCGAAAAAGTAAGAAAGAGAGATGAGACATGTGCAGAAAGATGGTCAGCAAGAAAGAAAAGAGGGGAAATAAGGGAAGGAGGCGGAGGAGCCAGAGCGAGATGGTGAGTAATGACGGGGGCGTCCCTGCAGCACTCTCACACCGAGACACAACTGTGACTGAACACTACTAAAATACACACACAAATATGGACTCCTGCACAAATTCTTATTACCTATTGAGGTTGCATGAAGTTATCATGATGGATGATGTAAGGATAAGCCTGTGTTTTTAATGTGTGTCCGCCTAATTCTATGTGACACTTGACTATCTAATAATAAAGACTTTTGTCATGCACGGAACCTCATTTTTAAGACCAAAATGTGTGCACACGCTCATATATATTTCAGAAAATGCACACTCGCATACACATTTGTATATATACACACACACACGCACACACACACACACACACACACACACTCACACACAGCTACTCATGACACTGCCTCTTTTTCTGAGTGTGTTGCTGACGGCAGGACCAAAATAACATTAATTTAATTAGGCCTAATAAAATGGCTGAGTGCAGCAATCAGCGACCCATCACTGGGCCGGGAAATGCTACCAGAATTAAATGACTGCACACGGCTGTGTATTAAAAAGCTAATAACATAATTACACACACAACAGCTCGTCTTGTCACCGCTAAACAACACTGGCAGAATGCTAATAGTCGTCCCATGCAGCTTTAATTGTCTTTCTCTCCGAATGTTTTTTTCTCCTTTCTTGTTCCTTCACTTCATCTCTGTCCTTTCACTTCCTCATCCCTTCTTCAAAGCTGATCATGATAAATACAGCTAAGCGATAAAGAATGCATCATTCAGTGACTCTACTGCAGGGTATTGCAGTAAAATGTTTACTAACAGAGAAGAATGAATTTGTTTTTCTAATTACACTGTAGTAGAACTAAGGCAGATATTATTTAAAGATTAGATTACAAACTAGTGACTAGTGAAAATTGAATGTAACAAAATAATTAACTGTATTAACTGTAATTTTTTGACATATTTTAAGACATGAAAACTCTGGACATGGAATTTCCTAAGATTACATTAATATGTTCAAGTATGCAAACTTTTTCATGTTGCAGTATTTCAGCCGGACCATATTGCTAAAAAGTACATGTGACCAATCCGACCTACACTGGTGTACTTCAGATTCTAGATTGTGATTGGTTTAGCTTCTCATTGTAGATTTAAAATGAGCACTGAGAAACCTTACTTCTTCAGCACGTGAGTGTGAAACTGTCCCTCTAGTGTCAATCCTTTCTGCACATTAAGGCCCAAACAATTAATTGAAGTAATAAAAAGCAAAACATAATCCTGATTAGAAGGGGACTTAATAAATCTAATATAATCTAATACCAACTCACGTAATCTATCATTTTTTCAAAGGCCAGGACATCTATTATATGTTTTCCTTTGATGGAATGTGCTCACCTGTGACATGACAGTGATATATTCACAAAAAGTGTGCAATTAAAAATTGTACCTTTAAAAATTCTAGCTACTGCACTAAAAACATATTTTTGTAATATTTTACTGCCACAGTCGTTGTGCTTTGCCAGCATAATTTGCAAGCTGCTCTTCTCTTACCTCAGTGGCTCCTTAGATTTTTAAACAAGTATTCTCAATTTGGTGAAAGAGCTTCAGCTATTTCAGTCCACATGTAAAGTGCTGAAACACCTCCCGCGTATTCATCTATGCAATTATAGAAGTATAGGTACCAAGAAATGGGTGCCTGATTTGTTTCCTCTTGCAAAATGTGTTTCCTCTTAAGGCTACTGCCACCGCGCCCAGACAAAACCAAAAAATTTCATTTAGCATATTGAATTTCAAAGGTTTAAAAAGTAAAAAATGTGTAATAATTACTGATGCTTTTAAAGTTTTTCAGTGGTTGTTTAATACCTAGTCACGTTTTATCTGCAAGTGTATCAACTCCACTCACAGTACAGTATATAATTCTATTGGAAATAGTCAGGGACTACATGTTGCCATAACCCTTTTTATATAAGTATAAGGCATTCACATATGGATTGAAATGTTCAACATTTACTGAAAAGAATGTATTAAAATTAAAGCTTTTTTTCACATCACTTACCTTCCTGTCAGTCGCTTTGTCTCTCTCCATCACTTTCTTACTCTTTTTTTCCCTCCTCTTGCCTCCCTGTCTCTGTCCTTGAGCTGAAAATGGAGAGGTAGGCAGCAGTGAAGAGAGGCAGATATTGGTTTGACACTCTGTAACATCTTTTTGTTAGCACCAAACTTACTCATCTGTGTGTGTGTGTGTCTCTGTGTGTTAGTAAATGGGGTGTGTGAGCTTGTGCTTGAATAGGCATGTATCATTGCATGCGTGTGTGTGTGTGTGTGTGCTGATGAAAAACTCATTGAGCTGACTCAAGGCTGGAGCTGCTTACAAAACCAGTGAACTGTCTGGCAGATTTCAATGAACATAAATGAACATGTGAACAACAGAGGAGGAAGAAAACAGAATTGATGTGGGGGGCTAACAGTTGCTAGGCAATTTCAGTAGCCTTGATCGGTGGATGTAGTTCTTACTACAAGCAACCAAAGCCATTTACAGATACAATATTATTATTATTATAGATGTGTCTAACTAAAGTGTACATATTTTATGATATTTTTCTAAATGAAATATTGTTTATGTATATACTGTACAGACATTTGCAATTACAGTCAAAATATGTGACTTATAATTCTTATAATTTAAAACCATTTACAACAACATTACTTGAATGGAATTTTGATATAGGTTGTATTTTCCCATCATGTCTATGGAACGCCAAAAGGGTCAAAATTAATCAAATTTTCTGCACTGTGGTGTTTTATACCTGTTTAGGCTGGTTTTATCACGAGCACTTATATGTTTGACATTTTTAACTAATTAGCATTAGCTGATGTCTGCACTGATGCCAGCTGATTAATAAAAATGCCAGCAGACATATTTGCTGCTACTATAAAGTACAAAAATTGTGAAAATATGAAGTGTTTGGGGGAGCAGGTGTGAGCAACTGAACTGGATGCATTTTATTAGAAAGGCGGTGGCTTAACTTTGTCCTCCAGAGCCACAGTCCTGCTTGTTTCCCAACTATCTGCCCTACCCACTGCTGAATACCTGGATCAGGTGTGTTCAGCCATTCCAAAGGTGTAACTACAGGGATGGTTGGAAAAACAAACAGGACTGCGTCGGTTTTCATGTTAGTGTGAAAGGGTAGTAGTACTTGACTCTGTTGTCTCAAACTTGTCTTGGACTTTAGTATTTGCCTTAGACTCAGCCATGGACTCATCAGATACTCTAAGAGGACTTGACTGAATTTGACAGCATTTTTTATCCCCCAAAATTTACTTCCTTCTTCCAAACAACTTGTTCTGAAAATGGTTGCATTAAAAAGCCATCAAGACTGCACTGACATTGGCTGCCTGGTATCTATAGTTACTGGGGAGATGATTGTTATGCCTGGCCGATAAGCACCAGAGCTCAAATATATAAAGCTCTCCAACAGCTAGAATTTACATACGTGATTGATATATCGTCAGTATACTTAGTTTATTTTATATTTATATAAGTATAATTAGGTATATTTCAAGTATAGAAAGTATACTTGTGTTTATGTACTTCTAGTATACTTCAAGTATACCATTTTATTACTTCTTTGGACTAAATTGGCCCACTTTTTAGTTTATAAAAGTAAACCAGTTGAAGTATACCAAATAAACATTTATATATACTGTTAGTTTACTAGTGATGTATTAACAGTATACTCTATAGATGATTATGATATTCTCTAGAGTAATTCTCTAAAGTAAACTTTCAAATCTTAAAGTCTAAACTTACTGAGAGGCAGCTCTTACCGACTGCTCACCCTTCTTACTAACAGCTATAAGTTTATAACCTAACCATTAATTACCGACCATGCTTAGTCTTGTTAAAGGGCAAACATCATGTCACAACAATTTATGACAAATAATCCATTTATAACTTTAATATTTGTTTGTTTATAAAGTTAAACTACTGAAAGTAGTTTTAAGTTCGTCTTCCCACAACAATTTATTAACAAAAGAAGATATAATAAATGTCAGAGCAGATATAAGTAATGCTATAGCTAAACTTGTCCCAGGGTTCTGCACAAGTGCAAGGAAAATACAAAATCCTTTAAAAGGAGTAGGAACTAAGTGAACACTGCAAAAGGCAGGCAGACTAATAACTGACTAATCTTACAAGAAAACAAAATCGCAGCACAAGGCTGGAATTAACAAACTGTACGAAAGCTGACTAGACTAACAGACTAACTAGAAAACAAACACACTGACTTCTAACTAACTATTCTGTTAACTTACTTGGTACCGTGATGAACAAAGCCAGAGGTCGGGGAAAAGGTGAATGGCAGGAACAAGGATCAGACGAGGCAGACATCACACACTAGCAATGACAAACCGAAAAAGACAAACTTTCCGGGGACACTGCCTCAGCTGGTCGGAGGGGGGAACTGTCACACTGGTGACTACCAGTTATGATTGAACATGAGACACCACTCTCCTCGCACGTTCACACTTTCTATGTATTTCTCAACCTGTCTCACTTCCCTTTGTCTCTGCTGTAAAGACAGATGTGACATTAATGCTTTCCCAGGAGACACAACCACTCCCTCCACAGCACTTTAGACACCTCACTAGACACATCTGGTTGTCCCAAAAACATTTTTCAAACACACACACACACACACACACACACACACACACACACACACACACACACACACGCATATTATCCCTATATGTTTAAACTCAGGGCTACTGGACACAACCATATTGTTGTTGTAACACACTTCTCCTTTCATCCAATCACAATGATTTGTAAGCGCCATCTCATACATCTTTAAAATTTCCTCCCTCTCTCTGTCTATTCTCTTGTAAACACCTTCTTCCTGCTGTGCCACTTTCCCATCACTTCATTTCCTGTTCACCAATCTTCCTTCCTAAATCATGATCCCCAAATACCTCTTTCTCTCTTACAGAACACATCCCCCCTTTCTCTCTGTCGTCTATCTATCTCCCTCATGTTGCCCCCTCTTCTCTCCTCTATCCCAGTTGGTTATTAATGGTTTTAATTTACAGAGAGGAAAGACCTTGGTGCCCACAGAGGCGTCCCCTCAGCCCACAGTGTGCATTTATGTGTGTGAAAGTGTGGAAAAAGAGAGAGAACCACTGCTTGTCCCTGTGTAACCAAGCAGCAATTGCACTTTGTCTTCTTTAACTGTGGTGCCCCTTCAAGGTATCCCACATCCTTCTCCCTCCATCTTCTCTTCCAGCTCTTTCCCTTTTTCCATTGCTCCTAATGATCTCTTTACTTTTCTTGACCAGTCTTTATTGTAACATTTCTTTCATACTTGTCTGAAACATGATATCTTATTATTCCCCACATGCTACAACATGTTGTGACAATCCGGCATGGAGGTCGGTGCTTCCCCTGTGGATTTGTTTTGATGACAAGGTCACTTGTTATCATTTGTGATAACAATATGATACAAAATGAGACTGTTGTCCTGTAAAATACCACATTGTCTGTATGTCTATAACTGCTGCACAGGTACATCTTACCTTTTGACCATGTCTAGCGGCTGCAGTGAGCATTACATGGCCACCAACAATTTATACCCAGAGTTCTCCAGGGGGATGTTGGGGTGAATAGGTGGCACAAAGCAAATACTTTCACACAGGAGGCTGAAGTTCAAGTCTATCTTATCTGCTATTGTAATATGTGAAAAGGATAAATATAAACTTTTTTACTGAGCCTAACCATGATTATTTAGTACCTAAACCTAATCCAGACATCTCCATGCCTAATCCCGACCAAATCCCTTTGTTAGCACAGTTGTTGTCTGGTGTTTTTGACCAAATAAGGGCAAATCAGCTGCTGTTTTGGTGTCAGTGTATAAGATGGTGGTGCCATTGTGGCATCTGACATCAAAGGTGATGCAATTTCAACATATGTTGACTTTCTCCGTACATGGGAGCGCCACTCTGGACATATTAGAGAGTTGGGAAAAACAACCTACAGGTACATTAAAGTTGGAGGACTTTCCTTTTCTGATCATCTGGTATCTGGATATCTGGATGATCATCCAGTATATAGATTATCAGCAAACATTTGTTTGCTAATGCAAATATATTAATTGAAAAGGAGAAGTGATCTTTAAAAAACCCTTTTGGCAATGATGACAAAGCTGAAACTATATCTTTTCATGAAAACCATGGTCATTTCTATTGTTGTTGTTCAGTTGTTATACAGCACATTATTTATTATGCACTTGGTGCAGCTCATACTGTCTTATAATGCAAAACATAAACATGCTCTATAGGGGAGGATAGTGAATCAGTACCCTACTCAAACATGGCTTGTTTGTCTGTTCCACAGGTGGAAAACCATTTTACCATTTCCTTTCTTGTTATAGTACTTCCTGGTTTGCTTTCACTTCCATCATTTTCATCTGTATAATTTTTTTCTTACACTCTCTCCACACTCTTACAAACACCTTAAAATTATTTCCCCTTTAGTCTTTTTCTCAGGTTTTCTCTACTTCTATCTCTGTCTTTTTGTCTCTCTCAACCCAATTACTTTAGGCTTCATTCATGTAAAATGGTCACATAGATTTCAGATCTTTGTTTCTCTTTCTAACTCAAAATTCTCAACCACACACACACACACACAAACACACACAAGAAGAGTATATCAAGGTGGTGTACTCGCCATTAATATTTTACTAATATGACAGTTGGGTATGATGTGATTTGATGCATGTGTACATGCGTGTGTATGCGTGATGTGCACCCATCATTTTTAATGAGGGCAGACAAAGCATATGGAGAGAGGCAGAGAGGCAAAGCATTTTATGCCTTTCAGTGCTGGTGTGTGTGTACGCTCTTTCTGCCATGTTCAATGTGTACGTAGACGTTCTGAAACAAATTTGTGTGTATGAGCTGCTCAGAACAGGGTGAAGCTGAAGCAGATCTAGCACAGTGAATACATGGTGTCAAAATGACAGATGGGTAATGTCAACCATTTCATAACTGTGAAGTTTAAAGTTTTTCTAGACCTTATTTAACCAGAGATGCTGAGTACGAACACATTATTGTTTACAGTCACAGCCTAAAGGGGGTGGAAGGTTACGCATGCATACACACAACACAAAATGTTTTCTTCTGATGTAAGTCATTTAACAATTCTACTGAAGCATTAGGAGAATAAATACTTTGCTTAAGGGCATCAGTGCATCATTGGAGAACTAATAATAAATGGAAGCATGGGTGTGTGTGTGGCTTTTTTTTTAAAATCAAAACAATTTTAGTGTCAAAGCCAGCAGTACTTATTTTGTTCATTTCAAAATAACTTTTTCTGCTACTTGTAATAAGGCTCAGTCATGCTTAGGAAAAGAGGGATGGATGTCATCCCTATCAGTGTATTTCAATATCCAACATGCAAAAATCTACATGTATGTCTTCTTGTTTGGAGACAAGCAGCAGTGAACATTACTTGGCCACCAACTATTAATACCCTTAATGTTTGTCATGAGGAGGATTGGTGGCACAAAAAAGAACTTTGAATCCAGTACAAGACAGCTTTCTATTGATGTTACTGTTATGAGTCACATGACAAATGTGATCATAACATTATGAATGTGATAAAAATCGTTTGAAAAAGCAGTATTATTAGTAATCCTCATCATGTTTATTTAGTGCCTGAACCTAACCCACATTTTTGTGCCTAATTACAACCAATTTGCTTTGTTTGCACAGTCATAATCTAGTCATATGACCCTTTTGATGAACGTCGTGAGAAAAATCAAAATTTTTACTAAGGCTAACCAACGCCAGCTGCAGTTTTGGTGGCCTTTTCTGAGAAGGCAGCCACCTGATCAAAAGGGTTGCAATTTCAATGCCTGCTTCTGTATGGGTGGCTGCTTTTACAAATGGCCACTTGGGTCATATGGGAGCACTGGGACAATATGGTTATGTTAAACCTCACAACTAATTGATAATTTGAACATTAAAAATATAATAATAATTAATATTTCCCCCAATAAATGTGATATTATAAAGTGTTAGTGTTGGTGAAAATAAATTTTAATCTATAGTTAGTAAAACTCTAAGTTAATCTTTATTGACACAGTACAAGCTACTGAGGAAAAGCTGCTTAATACTTGAAATACATTTTACATAAAAAACATCTATATGAAATTAAATGTTTGAGATTTTGAGAAATATTGGCATGGTCAGTACTTCCAGCCCTGCACCAGGCTTGAAAAGTCCAGCCTGCAGTGCTCTTGTGCTACAGAGTGGTTTCATCGTCCCCACACAACAGTAGCCATGTACAGGTCTATAATGTGGATGCAGTGTAGACGACTAATGAATTGTCAGCTATATCTTATCAGAAAGGTACTGCATCAGATAAATAGTTACAATTAGTTACACTAGAATTTACAGATTTAGTCATTTACAAATGTATGTGGTTGTTATAATTTATATTTATTACTTTGTGAATGAATTAATGCATTTCCATAGAGAAATGGAAATCTGTTAAAGTAGTTTGTAAACCTTAGAGAAGAGCAGGACTGTAACATCCACAGATCAATTCCAGGTCTCTTGTGTTTTTCTGTATTAAGCAGAAAACAGCACTTTGTGATCGCTTCAGTTTCAGTTAGACTTTGAGCAGACATTGACTGGAAACATGAGAAATCTGCCTAGGGACGTTAGGAGTCAAATCTGAAATTAAATCTAGTTTAATGTCCAGATTGCTGGTATTTCACTGGATATGTCAATTAAGTTCAACAAAAAGGGAATGTGGGCAGATGGAATTAAATAAACAGAATCAAAGAGAATGAAAAATATCAAGGAAAAGTAAAGTGATTAGGAGCTAAGTTAAAAGAGTAGTAAAGTAAAAAAGGAAACGTGTGTGTGTGTGTGTGTGCGTGTGTGTGCATTCAGTCCTCCTGTAGACATGCAAGCCCTAAACTCCTTTAAGCTGCACACACATACATTCACTCCCACCTCATTAGCAAGAGGACATGACATTTCTGGACCATTCCAGCCAGCCATGTGGGGGTGAGGGGGGAAGATGACAGAATCTCTATTTGACCAGAATTCGTACTCACTCATAGGAAAAGGGGTTTATCATTACTCATTAAAAAGGGGGGGCATTTCTGTCATTTAATGATTTGTCATAGCAAGACTTTTTAGGACATCCGAGTTTCTCTTACACACAGGTCAGTATACTATATGCTGCAAAACCATTAGGTGTTTAACATCCCAGAATTACTGACAAATTAATATAAATATTGATGCTATTTGCATCAATTTTGAAAATCGACAAAAAAAAAAATGGACATTTGAATATAACTGCACAAAGCCTTGTTGTTAATATGTAAATATGTTGAAACAAATGTTCAGGTAATGTGTTGCCAACATGCAAAGGACATTCTGATAACATGTCACTTCAATGTCAATCTCACATTTTTGCCCTACGTGACTTTCCATGGGAACCCCAGGGAGGGAGATGGAGCAGTCTGTCATGCATTCAGGGTCATAGCAGCACGCTTGCTTAACCACTCACACACACACATAAATACAATATGACATGTGATAACCCTGAGCAGCTATAGAAGAATACACACATTTAGCAATATCTGCTTATACAGTCACTCTGCTGCATGCGTCTCCTCTACATAAATGTGTGAATGCTCATCTGCAGTGCTACTGGTGTAGCCTGGCTGCTGGTTAAACACTGTGCTAATGTTAATAAGTTGATTGGTCAGTCAGGTCACAAGGCCAGATTACTGGTATGACTCACATTCTGTGTTCTGTCTATATATCTATCCATCTTTGTGACATTTACTTAGAGAACAATATTACTTTGATAGAAATGTTTATGTAAAATGGCTATTTTTATTGAAAGCATGGACACTGTAGGAAACTGTTTCATATCACCCTGACATCCCCTCTAATTGTGATGTTTGCCCAAATTACTGTAATTTTTGGTGGTGGGTATGGTGAGAAATGTTTTCATACAGTGGAGGATACAAAGTCATATCTCACTAAATGTCAAATTTAGTCATTTTCCTTCACCAGCCAATATAAAAATAAAATCAGTTGGTTTTCTGATGTTATATAGAAGATTTCTTCTTCTTCATCAAAACTCTTCTTTCATTAGGCTGCCATTCTACAAACCTGCCGAGTACAACTAACCATTTTTAATATTTTGGATACAACAGGGCTTCATACCTCATAGAGAAATCAATACCTCATAGGATAAAGTGTACAGGTAGTACTGTAGCTGTACCATAACATTACACAACATTACAATCAAAACTACCTTATTTCTGGACCATAAGGATAATGACTAAGTATATTGCTGTTAAATGTTAAAAATGTCAAACTAATCCTTTAAAATCCACCCAGACATCTTGACCTCTTAGGTTTTTTATGTTGCCAGATTTCTTTTCTAGTCAATGTCACATTCTAAAATTTAGCTAATTCTAGCAATTAACTTGATGAATACAATATTAAACTTATGGCAGAAATGATGGCAAACATGCTAAAGTATGATCCAAGTTGTAGTAAATAAAGCAATTAACATTTTATAATGATGTATAATAACTAGTGTTTTTCCATTTCCATTGGATGTGTCTCATTCTTTCTCTCTGGTGCAGTTTCTGTCCCTCACATCTGTTATATCTTCACCACATCTACCTTCTATTTTCTTCTTGTTGTTGCTGTCATTTCCCTATGTTGAATAGTTTCTTCTCCCGCTCTTCTAGTTTCTTATTTCTGTCACATCCTCTTTTTCCTGCAGTGATTGCTGACAGGACAGCTGACACACAGTATGGTTTAGCACTTTTCCTCTCTGATAGACATTTGGCCTAGAAGGCTTAGAGGGACAGTGGGGAGATGAAAACTGGGGAGAAAGGTGAAGGAAAAATGAATGTAAAAATGACGGTATAAAGACTGACAAAAGATCCAGTGCTTTATGATTCATTTCCCTCCTATTTCTTACTACTTTCCATCTCCCGTCACTGTTTTCACTTGGTCCCTCACTTGGTCTCTCTCTCTCTCTCTCTCTCTGTCTCTCTCTCTCTCTCTCTCTCTCCAAAGATAATTATAATTTCTGAGAGACTTTCTTTCGAGTGTGTTTATATTGGCTATTTAAAACGGTACTTCTGCGAGCCTCTCAGCTGTACCTATTTATGTGTGGTGTGTGTGTGTGTAAGTACCCATGTGTGAATGTGAGACAAACACAAGATTTTTCTTCACCCTCTGGAAACAATAGCCCACACTCAGGTAAGAGGCTAAGAAGTATATATTTAAAATTTAGGCAACTATCTTTCTCACTGTTCATTGTCAATAATGTCCCACTAGTCAATGTTCATATTCCAGTACAGTACAGTACATGTTCCTTTATATTCAAGTAGTATATTGAAATATAAGGATGTGCAGAATTGTATATTTCAATATATTTACTTACGGCATAATGAAATGTTATATTTCAGTATTATTGTTTATGTTGGAGAGGTAGGAGCTCCTTCAACCCCTCACTACTGCTGTAATTTAGTGCTTTAAGAGTTGAGGTCGACTCGCATCTCTGAATTCAGCCCATGTGACATGTGGACCTCAAAATGAGATGAAGCCATTTTTTGGTCAGTCTCAAACAACCAGAGCAGTGGCTTTTTTTTTGTTTGTTTTTGCTTGTTTGTTTTGGCCAAACTGTGCCAATCTGTGCAGAGAAGTGACCCAACGGATTGCTTTTGAATTCATCTGCTTTACCTTTTTTGCTCTTGATGTGAAGCTTGTTTTATTAACTAATATTGATTTAATGGTTAATGGAAAATCAGAAACGTGTGCAGCCGGACAGGGTAGATCACCATTTGTAAATAATTTATAAAAGTGACTGTTGATACAAAGGGGGGGGGCACATAACAATGTTATAATGTGTAGAGTGTAATAGTCAGCTTTTCAGACAGTAATGACAGTTTCAGTGAGATGTTTTGATTCTTTTAACAGACAGGAAATAGATAAATCAGCAGCTTCTGATATTTAACAAACACTTGTGTACAGGGATGATGGCTACACAGTGTTTACAGGTTGGGTGTTGGGTACCAGAGTTATCGATCAGTAAACCATTCGAGGTTTTGAACTGTTTGAGGTCTGTGAACTTTTGAACCATTGAGGTCTGTGTGAACTGTCACAATAAAGATTTTTTTTCTGGAAAGGTCTCAGAAGAACCTGTTGTGTATATATTTGTCCTGATGCATTTATTGTGTTCCTTTTTGAGTATGTCAGTAATTTTAGACTCCATGGTGTAAAAAGGATTTAATTTTTACTATGTGCAACAGAAGAAGAAAATACTGAGGAAACATCCCCTTCCCTCTAGTCACTTACATAACATAAATACACAACTTACATTTCCCGAGATAATCCAGAGCTCACCTTAGATGTTATTCTGAATTAAAGATTTTAACATAGCATTTGGTCTTCAGCCCATTAACTACAAATCACAGAGTTCTCTTTCTATTTTACAGTATTGAAATTCATATCTTGTCTCTCTGCTTTAGGTTACAATACTTCAGCCGTAGGCTTACAAGCTTTTCTTTCTCTACAAAACATGCATATTAATGTCTAATCAATCACACTCTCATTAAAGGATTTGCTTTCATTTTTATACTTTTAGAACTGGGGATGTGTGATGTACCAAATCAACCTGCACTTAAAGATGCATAAGATTCTGACTCTGACATTAAGACCAATTTCTACCAAAGTTATGAAGAGATTTGTTTTTATCATTGATCTTCCCAACAGCTGGATAAAGATGTGGTTCCTAGTGTTTAGTGTATTAAACATGGATAACAGAGTTTATTTTGTGTTGTTGGTCATATTTTCAAATTATGGTTTATTTGGTTGTGTTCAATATGCATTTAGAGATTTCAGACAAGTTTTCATGTTTGTTGTACTGGATTCTACAGTTTAAACTAGTTTTCATATTTCAGATGGAATTATTATAGAGTTTATTGTCCAAACTAATGTTTAAGGGGACAATTGCAAAAATCAAGAGCTTTTCAAAGTGAGTATGAAAACTATTTTCATATTATAGTAAACCTTTTATATTTGGGCTTGAGGTTGGTCTCTGGAATCAAAAGTGAATGACAGAAGTTTCCTGTATTTTCCCATACTAGTAGTAACTTTTAACAATTAGAATCATTTTGAAATCTGCTAATTAAGCTGAAATATAACATATGAGTGTCAAAGTCATGGAGCGCAAACACCGGTATAGCCCTTTAACTGTGTAAACATACCATAGATCACAAAGAGCTCAGGAAAGAGTTACATTTGTGACTTGTTCATCTCATCCTCTCATGTTTACGGATTCAGGACCAAACTTCTATCTCGCTGCTGCATCGTTAGAGGTGAACTCATCATGTGTGTCCTGTAGGTCCAGTAGCTGGTCCCAGCTCAGCCCCTCCCTCCTGTGAGCTGCAGGCGGATGCTGGTCCTCACCGCAGTCCGCAGTACATCCACCGGCGCCCGTCAGAGTGCAGCAGACTGCAGTCTATCACACTCCTCCTCCCTGCGCTCCCCTGGCAGGTGGACAGGACACACACGGGGCCGGGACGATGTGAGTATCAGCTCTTGCATATTATTGTTATAATATGATATTGCAGTGGTAGATTATGAGTATTTTTAGGAAGTGTGTGACCATAGCTGATGCTTATTTATAGCGACTTTTCTGCAGCGTCACGGACAGGTAAAGTTGATGTTTGCGCCATTGCTGACTGGCTCTGCTTTCATGGAAATCTGAGCTGTTTACTTCATATTTCACAGGCTCCTGCAACACTTTACAACTGGAATATTTCTGAACGGTTTTATCTTCCTTTATATCGACAACCACAATTTCTCTTAAACGCTCTTGTATCAGGTGCATGGTAACGTTTCAGTGTCAGTAAGGTTGCGATCCAGATGGTGTATTAAGCTTTTGAACGATGTTCCTCCATGACCTCGAAACGTCTTTGCGTTTGAAAGACAGACTGTGATGATGCAGCAGCTCTCCTCCCTCTCTCTCCCCTCTTTGCGTCGCTGGCCCATTTCATCTCTGCAGTGCCAACACCAGACTGCACCACACTGGCGCACTGACTGGCACATAGACACTGAAAAAAATTAAAGCTTTATTTGAATCTGTCGATCATAAATCACAGCTAATGTTTGTAAGTATAAAAATGTATTTTACCTTTTGGCAACTTTTCCATTGTCTTCAAGGCAGTTTATTGTCTAATTGTGGTTATTTTCAGATGTTTTCACTGGTTCTATATGAAGGTGTGTGGTTTGTGTGTGTGTGTCTATCCTCAGGGTTTTCATCTCAGTCTTTGCACTTTTGGCCCTTGTGGTTTCAGCTGAAGGAAGTGTTGGGTAAGTAATTATTTATTAAGTCGTTTTATTTTTATTATTTGTAGTGGGCTGTAAGTTATAGACACCTGAGTTACAGCCACCACAGGTGATTCTAAAAGCAACAAGCATAAAAGTGCTGCTCTACAAGCCTGTACTCAACTAAGAAGGCTTTGTAACAAGATTCTGGGACCCGACTGCAGAGATTTAGGACACACGTCATCAGAAAAGGGACTTGTGTTAGTTCCAAGGTCGAGACTGAAAACAAAGCTGGTTATGCCTTTGCTGTCGCAAGACTTTGTAGCAGACTCCAGCAAAGTGTCATCTGCAAAAGGCAACTGTTTTATTTGTTTGTTTTTTTTTACTTTAAGATTGGATGATATACATCTATTTTTAAACCATTCTAGTTACGTGACACTGGCATTGTTGGTCAGCCTGTCCACCACTTTGGCTCTGTCTGCCACCACGAAGTGGCAGGTGCAAACCTTTCACATTTAGTTTCTTATCTCATCCACATGATGAACTGGCACCAAGACTTTCTCTTTATATTCGGTTTAAGGTTTTTCTGAGACTTGTGTCTCGTCATGCATTAGCATTTGTGTTATAGCAACATATTGGGAGCAGTGTTGCAAGAGCTGCAATGAAATTAGGTACAAATATTGATGTTCCCCACAGGAATAAACTGCAGCAACTTGAACTCCTGGCATTTTTTAGCAACATTTAGCATGTTATTAGCATTTAGTTCCCAGCACAGCCTCACAGAGCTACCAGCCTTTATGCAGATTCTTACTTACTTGTATTTTTTATTTTTATTTAACTTTGTGTGGTGATGTTGTTGGATGTGTCATCATCTCTGATTAAAGTTAAAGGTCAGGATAAAGTCAGGATCCTGCGCTGTTGCCACTTTTTTGTGTGCTGCAGCATCAAAATTTCCCTCAATTTGAACTAAAGCTCAGATCAAAACAGTGAATAATGTGTGCAGATTAACATCTGTGATGGGAATGTCCACACACTTTTGGTCACGTAGTGTTGATATCAGTTCTTATCATATTGTAGACCGAGCAGCAATGCCAGCTTCTGCACAGAGTCAAAGGAGTGTCTTGAGTATGAGCTAGTCTGCAAAACAGATGAATATGAGGTGAGTGAACAACAGCACATAGACGCAGGTTCTATGGTCATAAAGTTTGTATTTCTCACACTGTTTTGTTCCCACGTGTTTGTGTTCAGGTGAGACACTACAGTCCCACCCGCTGGGTGTCAACAGATGCGGAAGCCTATTTCATGGGAGTGGGTGCAGCCCTGGCCTTCAGAAGACTTTTCCAATACATCAACGGAGCCAATGAAGGAGGTCGGTATAAGGCAAAATGAGGAAAACGGTCTCGATAAAGAGTTTGTGTTGTTTTGTTTAGTTCTAAATGTGTGTTTTGTGATCAGGTGTCCAGATGGAGATGACCGCCCCTGTCCTAGTCAAGATCCCAGAGGAGACAACAATGTGGGAACCAGCCATCTACACACTCAACTTCCCACTGCCAGCAGCCTATCAGGACAAACCACCTGCACCCACCAATGACAAGGTGAGTTAAGGAACGTGGGGGAAAAGATAATTTAGGTTCAGTGTGAGGCAGGTTGTTCACAGTTGCTAAGTTGCTTTTGTGTGTAATCTGATCATTAATGTCTGCTTTATGATAAACAGAAAGAAAAGCATTTAGTGGCGCTGCTTCCAGTGTTGCCTCACGATGGTATCAGTGCTGGAGTTTGTGATTATGTCTCATTAAATCTGAGAAAATGTACATTCTCTATCCATTTTACTGAAGAAGGTCCAGAAACATGCATAAACACACACACCTGAATTATTAATAACTTCAATGGCATTATGGCATTTTCGTAGTTTTTATCATCTACTTAAGTTTTCATCCTAATTGTTGACAGTGTTCATGCAGTAAATTGATCTAAATTAACTACTTTCCTTTAAGTTTACTTCATGGCTTAAAACTCCTTCTTAATCATATGATACAAACTCATTTAGTCTTTTTATTGAAATGTTTTCCAAAATCTGTCTTACTCACTAACATAATGTGCTTTTTTGATGCTAACATGACTTGTTTTGTATCTTCTTCTATATGTTTACATGTTGGAATAGTATTTAAGCAACGCTGTAAATTGGCACAAATCTTTGCATTTAAACCGTTAATAAAAAATCAATATCATTATTTTTAGAACTGATACAGTACCACAAAACATAATATCACCATCATTGTTTTTGTTTTTGTTTGTTTTCTATATTTGTTCTGCTTCACTTGACTTTTTCCTCTGCAGTAGCTTGATGTGATGTAGCTTCTTGTTTGCTGATGCTGTGTCACAGCTGTATTTCACTGAGATGCCAGAGGTGGACATGTATGTGAGGAGCTACGGAGGCTGGATGCTGTCAGTCACCTCCAGGCTTCACGCCCACCTGCTGACGAAAGAACTGGAGCGAGTTCGAGCTTCCTACAACCACAGCTACCACTATGCTGTTGGCTACGACAGGTATTACACATATCCATTGAAAGCCTGTTTCCACCCGAGGAACTTTTAGCAACATTAGTTCCTCTATCTGAATTTCTACTACAAGAGCTAGTGTCAAAAGTCCCTGGCTAAGGAAGAGCAGAGCTTACTGAAGGCCCAGAACTATCAGGACGGGCCTTGCAGTTCTGAATGTTGATGATTAGTCAGATGTTGCCATGGCAATCAGGAAGTAGCAACCCAAGAAATTTCAGGAGTGATGGACCAACTATGTGTGTAAAATGACAAAGCGTGACTGACCATTGCACTTTATATACACCAGTAAGCTAGTTTGCTCAGTCTTCACAGGGTGGAAACAAACCTTAAAACTCTGTAGTAATGTTGCATGTTTGGAAAACCACTGTTAAATTATATTGTTTGATATTTGCTTCTGTAAATGGCTGCTGCTCCATTATAAACTGAGTGGTCTTGATTCTAACTTGTAATTTTGTACAAGGATCAGTTTATTTATTATCACTAAATAACATCAGTCAATCAGCATAACAGACACTATGTGAATTTTGACACATATTTGAACCCATATACAGATTTTAAACATTTTTCTGTAATTTAGATTTAGATTGGCCCACATGCATTTCACTGAAGACAACACTTACTTCTAATTGTTGTGGTCTTAATCACTCTCTCCGTGTGTGCGCGTGTGTGTGTGTGCGTGTACGCAGTCCCTTAAAGCTGTTGAACAGGCACAATGAGGTGTGGTATGTGGCCAGGGGGGAGCCAGTTTGCACAGATCCACAGGAGCCGACGCCTCCACATACACCCAGGCAGGTTTTAACCGACTCCCCAACAGACTCTCCATCTGACCCTCTTCCACACACACTCTCTGCTTCACCCTCAATCACTCCATCCAACCTGTCCTCATACACAAAAACCAACTCCTCTTCACAAACGCCCTCCGATACCCCCGCTCTTCCCACATCTAGCGCTTCTCCGAGTACGTCATCCCATGTGCATGCTGAATCCGCGTTCAGCCAACCCACCACCTCCGCCCAAGTTCTGCTGGATGCAACAACCAACTCCTCTGACTCAACAGCCAACTCCTCAGACCCCATCTCTGTGAGTCCATCCCTGGAGCCTCACTCTGATGCTACCCTGTGGAACAGCACAGCCCTCACTTCTGTGGACACACAAGCTGACAGTAACCCTGTGGTCCAGCCAGATGATGCTCATTAGCAGCTTTCACGTTTGCTTCAAGTAGCAATTCCAGGTATAACATGGAATGTGAACGGAAAAATAACAGTGGAGGCAGAAGGTTGAGTGAATGTGTGTGACAGATGGCCATGCTGTTATCTTCCTCCTTATCTATTTCTGCTTATTACACCAACTCCTTCTTATAGCACTTGGTGTTTAACTATATGTTCTATCACAGCTTGCACTTACCGCTTCCAGTATCAGCAAACATATCTGTATACTTTAATGTTCTGAGATTATCACACAGCTGCATCACATAATTAAGTAAGATGAATGTATTAGTTAGAATTAAGTGTTATTGTGTTACCCTGCTACAACTAAAGAGAGAGATTCCTCTTAACATCAATCCTTAGTGGAAATCTGTGTTTAACTGATAAATAAAATGTAAGCTGGGACTGTGAGTGACAACATATTGATGAATCATTATACTGTAAATTCAGTGTGCATACTCTTAGGGATCTTTGGTGCAGGCTTAAACCTACATATACATGTTCTATCTATTATATATTAAAATATAGTTTATGAAATGTCTAAATTATTAGTATTTTTAACTGTAGATCAAACCTTTTTATTTATTCAAAGAATGTCTTGTTGCTTCTATTTCCCTGTTAGAAATTTAGCAGTAAATATTTCTGCAGCTCTGAATAACAATAAGTGTAATTGCAATTACACTTATTATAATTTTTTATTATAATTATAAGCATAACATCTTAATATCCAAAATAAATTAGAGCAATGTTTCAGTAATGAACATGATGACCTAGCATTCAATTTTAAAGTGACACATCATGTTTTGAGTCAGTGCAGATGGCAGTAACACTTGGGGACAATAATGTATTGTACCAGGAAAAAATAACAACATACTCTACTAAATAATGCAGGTACCAAAGACCAAATACCAGATTTAAGGAAAGAAAGACATTCAACATATTTACCAGACCTTCTACTGCACACAGTAGAAAAAAGGCTGAATCCATTCTGCCACAATGTTTAAACAAATATATTTATCCACTGGGGTAATGCTTGGTAACATTAAAGAAAAATGCATCCACCTCACTTCCTAATCTTAAATTCAGTTGCTAAGCCACCACCGAGTCCATTTAAAAAAAGACACATACAATTTAAGATTAAAACCTGAGTCTAATCTAATTGTGCTAGGACTGCCCCAAAGATCCCAAACAATCACAGCTGAGCAAATCGATGCAATAAGAATTAGACTGTATCTGTTAATGAAAGACATTCTCTATCTAAGCTGCATATTGTATGTTCTGAGGAAGGTGCAATAAAAAAACAATAACAAACTATTGTTGAGCTTTGGACTTTATCAAACAAGAGAAAAATTAACTTTTATAACAGGTCACTTTGTGTGTAGTGTATGAATATTCCTCACTGTGCTGGTATCAGGGAAAACACTACGGTACTCACTCACCCCAACTCTTTTTGTTGAAGACATCATTACAGTGAAATTAATGTTTTAATTTCTATTTTATGTCGGTTTGGTCTGTAGTTCTTCTCTGATGCCGCTGGGATCTGTGTATAACTAAGTATAAGTATAACCTGTGTGCAAACAGCGCTGTGTTTTTAGTGTGCTATACTGCCCTCAAGTGCCCCAAAGCTGTATTATTTAGATTTATGAAGTTACCTGAAAAAAAAGATCATGTACAGACATCACTGCCGCTAAACTGTTCTAGTCACAAGCTGGACGAGAACTGCTGCTTAGAGGTGAAACTGAAAATTTATCACAAAATTCTTGCTGCTGTTGTCAACCCTGAACAACCTGGTCTGAGTTGTAAGTGGGAGGAGCTAAACAATGTACAGAGAGGGAAAGACCAAGACTGAATGGGGAAAAAAAGAGAGGTCGCGACACTTTGATTAATGGAGTTTAATCCAGTCTGTATCTCATACATGAGTGCTGGTCTGAAACACACTAATTTAACTGTGTGCACTCTACCAAGAAGAGGGAGGGTGTTTGATAGCATTTGATCAAATCTGATTCTAGTTCAGAATTATTGAATCAGATTCCTTTTGAATCCCTTATCAAATTTTGTTAGGTAGTCTTGTTTGTAAAGAAACAAAGGGATAAAATTAAAAACGTATACTGATGTATCCCAAGCCTCCACATTATATTTAAGTAAACTAAATCACAGTTTTCTCTAAAGACAAGTTGCACTTAATATCACCAGATGGCAAATTTATACTTACTAGAATATGGTGTATCAAGGGTTGAGGTGAACAGCTTTTCTTTCAAGTTACAGAAAACACCCACCATGATGCAAATGTTGCATTTTTCAGACTTTGGATTATTTAACTTGATGCAGAGATTGACCATGAGCAGCCATGCAAGTAGATTTAATGAATGAAAGATTTGATAGGGGATTCAAATCTGGTATTTTACCAGCATGGTATCAGCTATCAGAATCCATCCCTCAATAAAAGCACAACAATCCAGGTACTATGTAAATGTAAGCTTGGTGAGACACATCCTCAATATGCTATTAGTTGAGTGTACAAAAGTCGTTTTAATTGGCATCTTATCATAACATAGTTTCATCAACCACAAGTTTTCACTGTGATATTATTTTTTTTAAAAAGTTTATACCACATACAATAAATTACCATCCATGCTGTGGTAATCACATGTGAGAACCACACACATGTTTACAGATCTTTGACTCAGTCAATAAACTCACCTCTGCATCATATGGTTATGGCTATCTTCATTTTGCAAAACAAGTGTGCTTTAAGTCACCTACTGACAGTTGGTAGAATTTAACATGACTGTCATACAAAATAAAAGTCCTGCCAGGTGCTCTGACATGAGAAGGCATTTTCTTTGTTGTTTGGCTTAATGTAAAAAAAAAAAAATTCTACTTCAAGACATCAGTCCACACCACCTGGGGGGGATCAGACAGTAACTGAATGTCTTGTGAAAGTCAGTGTTTTTAAGTTTATGAAATTTTCTTTTTTTTTCTGAAAGAAAATTCATTTGTTGAGTCTATCCTTCAGGGAATTATGATGATAGTTAAAGTAATTATTCCACTTTACAAAAACTTATATAACTATAGACTCTGGATTTCAGTGTGTCTTAGGCGCTTTCAGTGCAGGACAATAAAGTTGTGCTGTTTATGTTTTCATGCACATAAAGGGGGAGTATTAATACATTTTTTTTCTTTTGTATTTCTAGGAAAATCCAAACTCGTAAGATGTCTGTATGCACATGTGCCTAAAATAGCACGTGTGTGCATTTTCATTTCTGACTGCAGGTTTCACTATAATTACAGTGTGATTATAGTGTTTTTCATTAATTGCATGTAGCTGTGATGTTGTGTTATGTTCCTCACTTGGAAATAACCGCTTTCTTTGTTATGCTTGCTCTCCTGCTTCCTCCTCCTGCTCCTCCTCCTTGCCAGAGATTGCTAGGAATGGTAAAGGCATCCACGCTCATGCCCATGGTTTTAGAAGGGATGGCACTAAACTGTTTCCTGTCGGAGCTGTATTTGTAGATAGACTCCACCTGGGTGGAACTAATTGTCCGCGGGCCTACACCAACCAATCGCACAAGCTCCTGAGAGTCGGGGTTCATCGTGTAAACGCCTCTGAACTGGCAACTGGAATCCCGGAAGAGGATAAGGAAGTGGTTGGCAGGACTCTTCTCCATCTCCTGAGGAGGGTAGACAGTGAAAGAAAGGGGAAAAATGCAATAAATCTTTTTAGCGTTTTCTTCTACTTGTATGATCTAAAAATATGCACATAACCCATTTGATAGTAGCAGAATTCATAACAAGATTTAAGTAATGTTTAAGTAATTAAAAAAGGTCACTATGGAATAAAATGTTTATTCAGAAGATGAATCCTTTACCTCAACTATCTTGTTTTTCTGTGCCTCGTTGACCTTTCCAGCCAGGCAACAGCGAGACAGAGCATTGTGAATGATAAATTTGTTGGACTTGAAGCTCGGTTCTTTGAAGAGCTTTGGACCTACAAATACAAACACAGGAACCCTTGTTTATGCAAACCAGTGTGCAAAATTGTGCAAAGTATTCAAGAACTGAGAGAAATTAGGCTGTTTACAGCTGTACCTGTGTATTCTGGGGCAGGTGACGTTCCATTGGAGCCACTTTCCCAGTCCTTGTCTCCATTCTGATTGGCTAGTCTGCTCGGTGTCAGACATCCTGAAGGTGAATCAGGGCGGCTGCTACAAAATGGACAAACAATAGGCAAACAGACACAGACACAAAATGAGATCTATTGTAAGTTATGTTAGAAAGTGGCGCAATTTAATAAATGTCATTTTCCAATCTGATTACCTACATCAGTGCGTTCAGTCAGTCAGAGAACCCCTACATAAGTACAATAAAATTTAACAGCGTGGAAACAATTTTACATTTAGACTTGTAATAAAATTATTTTAAAGCACCTTTAAACTATATTATTAGACATGTAATGGCAACACACAGCCTCTTTTAACTTTCACTACTGTCCCAGTGTTTAAGGCGTGCCATAATTTTTACACGTCATCAAATGTCTCTGTACTTTACTCGTTTGAAGCCTCAAAGATTCTTTTTTTAGATCAAATAGAAGAAAAAACTCTGAGATGTATACAACTTAATTTACACTACAGATTTAGGTAGACAATAACTGCTCTGACAACACTTCTAGGAGAAGGTGTAGTAGAGATAAGAGGTATATCTAATAACACCTGAGATGATGTCATGGTTAGGAGAAATACGGGAAGACTTACAGTGTAACAGCAATGTGAGCCACAAAAAGGTGTGCAGCTCTAAAAAAAAGCTGTGTTAATAGGTAAAGTAGCTAGAAGTTATAAAAGCTGTCTGTCTAGAGTTTAACTACACGCTACAACTTTGACTGTGCTTTCTGAAAAAACAACCAAATTAATTTCCAAAGTGGATAATTGTATATATTACTGGGATCTTATCATAGTATGATTTCAGCATCCTATTACAGTACATCAACATCTCAAGTTCTTTACCCTTAACCACAGTTAATTTACTTTTACTCTGGTAAGATGTCAAGGAACAGCTGTTAAGTAACTAAGTACGTTTCTCAAGTACTGTACTTAAACACAATTTTGAAGCACCTTAGTATTTAGTTTTGTTATGATTTCTTGATGATTTTTTAAATTTTGGAGGCAGTACACTGACCTCAGGTGCTACACAAGTGGAAAATTAAATGTTTTAGTACCTCTGACCTAAACTCAGGGCATCACCAAAGACATTTAAATAGATTCTTGGGGTATCATGAATTTCTGTACCTAATTCATGGTGATATATTTCATTCCTAATCTACAAGTGGTCTAACTAAGTTTAACTGACTAGTAGCATTATTCTGCTGAAAACCATATGTGGTAAAGTAAAGGTAAAGTAAAGTTAAAGTAAAGTTAGGTGGTAAATGACCTAAGAAGCAGTGTACCTGTGAAGCTTCCTAGTGGGGTCACTAGCATTGTTTCCGGGATCATCTGTAGCTGCCAGGTTGAGCGAAGAGTGGGAGTAGACTTTGCTCAACTTAGATCCTAGAGAAATATAAAGAATTAAAACTTGTTAGTTAACCACTCTACTTCCACATGCTTCATTTGTTAACCAATTTTCAGTGTTTGATTTCACCGATTGTTCCTTTGGCTGGGCTCAGAGACAGCTGTGTTTCCTCCCTGGTCATGCTACGAGGCCGAGAACGTGCTTTCTTAGCCGAAGATCGTCCTTGAGTGGATGATTTCTGCTTCAAGACTTTGTCTAAGTCCTCCATGATCCTGAGCTGCTGTCGCCGTGCGTACTCCCCTCGTGTGAAATCTCCACGACGAGCTGGAGTAGCAGGAGGTGTAGGGGAAGGTGAGGTGGTGCCGGCAGGTGGTGTGTTGGAAGGAGATGCCACTCTCTTGTCTGTGGATGCTGGTCTGAAACCAGGGGGAATTTGGTCACTTTTACTTTGGCATTAGTTGATGAATGAATTTAACTCTGTAGGCATCTACTTTGTGCTGGTGCATTTATAAATATGAGTATTACCTTTCTTGCTCATGCCACTGTCTCCTCTTCTTCAACTCCTCCGTTCTCCTCTGCTGTCTTTCCAACAGGACAGCTCTACGTTGGGCCATTTCCCCCTCACTGTGTACTTCCTCCTACAACCAAACAAGCGAGATCATACATGTCAAGATCATCCTGTATACACAGTTGAATATGTGTGCATGCATTAACAAACTCTTCCTTCTCTCTGTTCTCCTGTGCTCACCTTAAAGAAGAATCCGACTCCTCCTTTTCCCCCTCCCAGCTCATTCTGTTCTCCACTTGGTTCCAACGTTTCTGTCTGTTCGTCTTTGGATTCAGTTTGTTGCTCTGGCAAATCGCTGGCTTCCATGGCCAGATTCAGCTGCTCTACAGGATCTAATGGTTCTGCAGCGAGTCGTCTAGCAGGTTCTGCCGCAGAATCTGTGTGGTCACTCATAGAATCAGACGAAAACTCCTGGCCTTCATCGGTTGGTTCATCACTGCCCCCCTCTGGCCCTCCAAGAGATGACAATGAGACCTCAATCAGACTGCAGCGATTTCCTGCACCTGCACCTCTTAAGCCTTCACCTCCGGTGCTGAAAGCAGCAGACAGGGACAGAGTCTCACTTTCAAATGAGCATTCTGAAGGAGCACCAGAGCTGCTACCACCAACTGCCCTTGGACGATCTTGTCTGGCCTGCATCAAGACTGGCAGCCCTCCAACAGCCTCTACACTCTCCTGTTCCAGTTCCAAGCTGAACTGAGTGGGTGTCTCGCTCGAGCCAGTGTCTGATGTGCTCTCATCAGGCTGTGGCTGCTGAGTCGGCTGAGGAGACTCCTTAGGAGTCTGAGGCCCACCAATGCGGAAGGTAGAGGAAGTCTGTACCTGACACTTGCTGGGGGACACCCGGCGCAGGTGGGGGAGGGTGTCCACATTCTGTGTTGGTGTTAGGACACGATTGAGTGGAGGGAACTTAAGTTCAGAAGGCCGGGGGTGAGGCTGATTTTGGTGGCGCGTGTGGTGTTTGGGGCTCCGGGGACTGCAAGAGGACTGGATCTTAGTGCGAGGAGCAGGGCAGGAGGAAGAGATAATTGTTTTTGGAGAGGTGGATGAAGAAAGTACATGACAGTGCCTTGACGGAGAGGAGGCAGAGGAAGTATTGGGACCAGCAGGAATTAGCCAAGCTTTACTAGAGCTCCTCGTTGGTGTCTTGGTCGGGGTTCTTGGTGGTGTCTTTGTTGGGGTGCGAGGAGGGGTCCTGGGTGGTGTTTTGGTGTTACTTCTCGGTGTAGATTTTGCCACGCCTTTGGGAGTATTTCTGGGTCTTTGGTTGCCCATGAGCTGCTGTTGCTGTTCTGTAAGTTTCTGCATGTCCTTCTGTAATGACTGCAGAGCTTCACTCAGCTTCTGCACCACTTCATTGTACTCCACTAGGGCAGCTTCGCCTGGCTTCTCCTTCTCTGCTCCCTTTTTACTTTCAATAGAGAACGTGACCTGCTTCTCTAACCGTGGAGGATTTGAAACAGATGGCTTCTCTTTCTCCTTATCGCCATCTATTTTATTGTCCTTGTCTTTTTCTTCCTTCTCTTCCTCCTGTTTCAATTGCTCCTCCATGCGGGTGAGACGCTCATCCAGGGTAAGAGTATCCTCCTCCACTCCCTCGCCTCCTCCTTCTCCCTGCTCTCTTTTCAGCTGAAGAAAGGCATTTTTTCCAAGTCTCTGTCTATGCTTGGCAAAGATGGCTTCAATGCGTCTCTTTTGAGCTTCGATGCTTTTGCGTTTTTCCTCTAGACGAACTCCCAATTCCCAGGCCTCAGAGCCTGGTTCAGGGCCTCTGGGACCAGGGCTTCCCTGGTGGCCAGGTGTTCCTGCTGGAGTGGAGGGTGTGTGTGGAGTTCCTGGGGTAGCTGGGGTAGCTGGGGTAGTTGCAGAAGCTGACTCTTCCCCTGGAGCTGCAGGGTGTCTTCTTCTATTGTCTCGCCGCTCAGCAAAGCTTGTCATTCGTGGACTGTTGCTGGTGCTGTGGTTTCCCTGGCGACCATTACTGGGTCGAATATTACCAGGGGCGTTTCTAGGGGTATCATCAGATGCTTCAGAGGAGTCAACACTGCCATCTCTTAGTACAGAGTCATCATCACGTGACATATCAGATGTCCTCCCAGATCTCTCCCTCCTCTCTCCTCGCTTTTGGGTGTCACCCACTTCTCCTCCAACAGGCCGATAGATGACTCCAGAGCGACAGGGGGCAGAGCTACTTAGCTGGGGATTATCCTCCGTAGGGGAGTGCAGGAAGAAACCAGCAGGGGCTCCCTCAGGCCTTAACCTGGGCTCGGGTCTTCCAATCAACACTCCTCTTCCACCTTTCTCTGCCACCCTTCCCTTTTTCCGATCTTTACTGCTGGGTGTATGGACTACCTGTAAAGCCTCCTCAATGGTTGGTAGCTCTCCCAGCGGCGCAGTGTGAGCATAAGGGCCCCAGGAAGACCGCTGCGATGGTGCTGAAGCGCTGACCAGGTGACTCAGATCCTCCGGAGGGCTGTATGGGACACGAGTCATCCCTGCTGAAGTCACCGTTGAGGTCATTGCAGGGATTCCAGTTGTGAGGCTGTCAGTGCTGACAGAGCGAAACACAGAATCTATTGGGTTTCCCATCACAATGTCAACATCACTGTCCAGCCCAAATGGGATGCTGAAAGTCACTGCGGACAGAGGACGACTGCAGAGAGGTGGGTGACGATGAGAGGATGGACAAATGGATGGGTGGTGCCAGACACGTATGAAAAGCAGAGACCACAGAAGCCAAAGTAAGAAGATTAAAAAATTAACATAAAATATGAATGCAACACAACATTTACTATATAAATCACACATAGTTCATCTACCTGATTTGTTTCTTTGTCCAGCTTTTATTTTCTGAAAAGACAGCAACAAATAAATGATTCTATACAATTCTGTAATGGATATTTCCATTCAAAGAAACATGCCTGTGCTCTTCTGCTTACCTGATGACACTGGGGAGGAAATTGGCACAAAGGGTTGTTTGAAAATGAAAGAAGGGGAGCCGCTGGAAGAGGACATGATAGGAAATGCTCAAAGCTCAAAGCTTCTTTGTGAGCTCAAACAACACTTTCAAAAATTGCTTCCTTGTTCTTATCTTATTCTACGTCAGTATTTAATAGACCCAACTAATCTTTCAGCACATGGCGCTCTGTCAACACTTTGCAGAACCTTTACAGACTGCAAATATATAAAAAATTAAATAACTCTAACTGGGTAATACATGTATATACATAGATTCTCTCTTTTTATTTCAAATCAATCTTTTATAGTGTCTGTTTTGTCTTTTACAGAGTATACAATGAAACCCACCACTCTCGCTGGTAACAACAAATGACCATTGTTTTAAAAATTCTGGTTAAAAAGATGTGTGGTGTGTAATACCTGTTGCTGTTCCCACTGATGGGACTCGTACAATCAAGTAACCCAGAGACATCTGAAAAACAAAGAAGCAGTTTTAAATGCTTATAGTCATTTTATTTATTTATCAAAAGCTAACAGCTAATGCAGGACTTTTAGAGGTATGTATTAATAACTTCACAGACCTGTGAGGTCGATGGGTTGTATGGGTTGGACAAAATCTGGCTTCTTAACCTCAAACCACTCGAGCAGTTCTGCTATGAAGCTCATAATGTTCAGCTAAAGAGAAAACACATATTAGGTTACAGATTATGTTATATGTTGATCAGTATTTTAATGCAGCCGAGTACATGACAGAACAGCATCACAAAATGCGAATGAACACAGAAGATATTGAACTGTCAACATAGCAGCTATGTGCATGTCTTTAACGCTGCCTATACACTTCTTTTCAGCAGGTTTTGTAGACTTTAAGTCTTGAGATAATTTCCTCAATAAGCTTATCTAATGTAACTTACATGCACATAGTAACAACCTAATAGTATACACACCCATACACATTACTACACACACTACAATGGGCGAGTTTTTAATGTTAAATGATCTTGACACTTATATATTTGTCTGTGTGTGTGTGTATTCCTACATGGAGAATGGGTGGGGCATAGAGCAAATCCTCCACAGCGAGGGGGCAGCAACTCTGTAAACTGCTGTCACAAAACTCTTTGATCAGCTGCAGGTTGTAGAGACTGTCAGCCACTGACATAGTGTCCTTCAGACACACATCTGAAAAGAACACAAACAGGAAGATTGTAGAAAAATGTATTAATATGTAGTGTGAAAATGCAGTGTTCAAAGCTTTGAAATGCTTAAATACTAAAATAAATGAATCTGTCATGCATGTATTGCAAATACTATTATATAATGTCAAACGGATACAAATCCATGATTATGCAACTTTTCAATGATCAGTGAACATATCATTTTCAAATGCCATGTTCATCAGATAGATTTTTAAATGCTGGGCCCATCCTTTAAGTTGTTGAGTGTTTGGAAGCATACATCAGCTAGATATAAATCTAACGTTAATGTGTGCATGTGTTAGCAACTGTTCCTGTGTGTACCCTCTAGAGGCAGCAAGTTGGGGCAGTAGTAGTGCAACACAGCAGCAATAGCGCAGCCATTAGACAGATCTTTGACCGCAGAAACCAGAGGGAAAGTAGGAGTCAGCTTAGACTGCACTTTGTCCTTCCTATAGCGGATCTGGTGGAGAAAAAGAGGGGAGGGTAAAAAGAGGAAGAGCTGTGCAAAGACACGTAGGAAATCTAAATAACAAACGGGCAAGTGTGTGAAAGAGGAGGGATATATGAAAATACATAAAAAGTTTACATTATGTCTGAAAGATTGTAACAAGTGGCAAAATAAGTATAAAACCAGCCAGGATTTTAATCTTTCAGACAGCAATTATAACAACTAAATCTGTGAAGCCAAGAAAACTGTAAGGAGAAGAAACCCCACAGAAACAAAACGCATGACCAGTGATGCCAGAATTTAAAAACTTAAAAAAAAATTTAAAACATACATCAGCCATAAGGTGCAGTGCAAAGGTTGAAAAGGCATTACAAAAAAATTAAACACATGTACAATTAAAATAAAATCATGAATCGAAAGCATGACCATACACTGATCAGTCACAAATTTAATACCACCTGGTGATTCAATGTGGTGGTAAACAGGGTCAGCGTAGCTGCAACCTTAAACCACACAGTAGTGTTAAAGTCATGAGTGGTCAGTGTTTTTCCTATGTTGTCCAAGCAGCAGAAACAAGCACTGATGACACTGAGTCTCCACTTATCATAAGTGAATTTATATAACCAGATCAGAAAATGCTTAATTTTTAATCTTTAAACTGTGCACAACATAAAATAAATAATATAAATAATGTATAACAAACTAATGCTGCATGTCTAAGTGCATCGATTGGAATTTGTGCTTAATGACGTTGCACAGCCTTGTTGCAGGAGGACTAATTGGAAAGTTCAGTTTAATTTATTCAGCCTAATTACGCCTCCTACAACATGGCTGTGTCAAAGAAAAGCAGCAAAACATAAACAAATGTGGTTATAAAGTGTTACAAAATGATGTGTTTAAATTGATTCATCCAACCTGGGGGTTGGAATGATGATTAGTTTGCATTCCGTCGGTAATTGTTCAAAAGCATGTGAGAGGTGTGGTGATTGGTCAGTCCGTCAGTCAGTCGAGTGCGGTGCTATGGGAGATGTGGAGGATGAGGGTGAGACAAGAGCGAGGTGTTATACGTTACCACTGGCGGCTTATTCCCCGACTCCTTCAAACAAAAAGCGATAGCATGCTGGATGGGGGATGGCAGAGAGAGGGAAACAAGCATAAATGACAAGGGGCCCGGTCATCATGGGAACCGCCACACCTCAGTCACATGGCACTGCTCAGGGAGAGAGGAGCGACGGGAGGAGGAGGAGCAGGAGAGGAAGGGAACAAACAAAGGGGTGCAGAGGTTGCTTAATAATCAGCGGCAAAGTAATGTCACCTCTCTCCCTCCTCTCCAACATCTCCTTGTCCCCCTCAGCTCAGTTAATCTGGGCAGTTTGAGATGAAACTAATGACTGGATGTAAGTAAGAACCAAACATCATCAATTAATAATAATAGGCAGCTGTTGGACATTTCAGTGGCAGGACTTGGTCAGCTAAAAGGTCAGCAGACATCTAAATGACATACACAAAAGTACTTCTCATAATGGGACACATAAGAAGTGTGTGTGGCATTTCCAGCGGACACAGTCATAGCAGATGGTCGGACTCAGAGATAGATAGACAAGAAAAGAATACACTTACGGGGACTAATTTCCAGTACCAACGTGTGGATTGAGACTGTCAGAGAGCATGGCATGACATGAGACACACCACGGGGAGAAAACAGAGAAGCAGAGCAAGGTCGAAGTTAGAAGCTTCTGCAGCATCAGTTGCTTTGTGGCAAATCACCATGGATGTAAAGATCTGTGAGTTCACTGTATTTTTACCATTTCCTGGGCAGACTGCAAGTCTGTACATGTCTGCGGCTTGGGAGGCTCCTCTTCTTCTGTGCTTTCTCTCAACTTTTGGTTCAGCTGTAAGGACAAGACAACCACTGCTTAAAGAGAACTTCAACGTTTTTATGTCCACAGCTTATTAAAAAAAAATGTACGGATCAGGCATAACATTATGACCACCTGTACAATCTAATACAATCCAATACAACAGCTCTGCCATGAATGTATGTAAAAGTGGTCATAATGTTATGCCTGATGACATGCTGCATGAAAAATCATGCTTCATTATTTATCAACTGAACAATAAATATGAAAATATACAGTATATGAATATAAATAAAAGAAACACATTTATGTTACTGAAGCCTTAAATAATTATCCAAATGGACCCAGTGAGAAGCTGCAGCAGAGTGTTAGGGTTAGTGTATTTCGTGGTCTCACCCTGTTGACCCAGAAGAGCAGAGCGTTCTCCCACGGAGCCCCGACGCCCATCTGCTCTGCCTCCACCGCCATCTTCACTCTGCCCACAGTCTCTTCGGCAGCCAGTGACATCAAGGTATCAATCAAAGCGAGGTGGGATTTCTGCAGCAGGTGGTCACAGAAAGGACACTTTAACCACTTGAGCCTCATTAGCACAAAATTTGATGACTTATGAATCCTTGAGATGCCAGTACACTATAAAGGTATTATAGAAAGTACTGAAGTACATTTCAAGCTAAAAAAATATATATATTTATTTGATGGACTTATACTTTAGTGCCTTTAAATGTTGTTACCCCCTCAATGTGCTTCTTTTTTCTTTGTTGGCTTGTGCCTTGGGGGGCACCACAGCAGATCATTTATTTGGCACAGGTTTTTGTGCCGGATACCCTTCCTGACACAACCTTCGCTAAGTTACATACTGGACTGAGGAGCAGCATGGGGAGTGCACTGGCTTGTGCAACCTCAGTAGCCGAAGGTTTCTTTGGACATCTTGGGCACCAGTGCCTTGTCTATGGGACATTTTGATCATGGCCAGGAGGGGAAAAAATGCTCACATACTGAAGTTGCTTAAGCCACTAAATGTAAAATTGGAAAAAGCAACAAATGCTTCATGCCTCAAATACCTCATGTATTTTTGCATTAGGGTCTGACAATTTTGACTTTAACAAATATTTATTTCTTTCACCACTGCAAATCAAGACTAACTTTGAGATAAAAACTAGTACAGAACACACACACACACCGTCTTGATGGGGATGTTGCTAAGATCCTCCTCAGTGACATCTGCATCCTGGACTTTGGGAGCGAAACCTTTCTTAATGAGGAACTGCAGCAAGGCGGAGTTGTCAGCCGGAGATTCCTGTGATGCTGGCAAAGAGACTCCATGTTCCCGGGACAGCAGGGCCTGAACTCGGCAGTAGATCTCCGGGGAGACTAGCAGCTTTGACACAGCCGGCTTAAGGTGCTCTTGTTCATACTGGTCCTTGTAAAGTGGTTCCTGTAACTCTGTAGGAACGTTTTCTGAAAAGAGAGAATTTTCAATGAGCCTTAGTAAAGCTGAGGTTGGTTGGTTGTTCCATCCAGACTGAAGTAGCTGAACGACTATATAGAGTTTGTACAAACATTTTAGACCCAATGACATTTTGTCTAACATAACAAGCAGCTTGACATTTTTAGATTTCTGATGGAGTGGCAGAAAACACCATCATGATTTGCAGAGGATGTATCCTAATGACTTGTAATCCTCTGACTTTGCCTCTAGTACTGTTGACAAGAGGCTGGTATTAGAAAAAAAAAGAAACTTGTAATGCAGAGTGCAATCAGTCCCAGTACTTGTGTTTAGTCCTGAGCAAGTGTTAGCACTGCTAAGATACTCAAATAAGATGACAATGAGGGTAAAAATTACACCTATATCAATGTTAGCATTTCAGCAGTGGATGTGGTTGGCCATAGAAAAAAAGAAACAGTGGTGCTTTTGAAACCTAAGATTATACACATTCCAGAAATGATGGCTCAGATTTGTCTCGTATAGGTTGTTACTTGTAATTTTTTTTCACAGGAGAACGTCTTCATTGATTCATGTATTTTTATTATATTGCGAAATTTATAGTTATTTTTATGATAATGCTATGTAAGCTTATTCTTGTGTCCTTGTTTATACTTTCAAATGATTTTTCACAGTCTTTATGTTTAATTATTGATTTTAGGTTTGACAATGGAAGATCTGTCCTGGGCCAGCAGATGAAATTATGCTTTTGACTAGCAGGTCATGCTTATTAACGTGTGACGTTCCTGTCAAATGAAGTAAAGTAAAGATAATTGTTCGTCTACCAAAGGACACAGCGCAAAGGGAGAAACAGAGTCATGAAATTTTTGGTGCAGATTATAAGATTTCTTGCCTCCTGCAGATATAATAGATGAGTCAGCATCTGTGCATTGTTCTCTGAAAAGACAGAGTTGCCTGCTATAACTCCAATGCAGAGCCTTGCTTTGCCAGCGCATTGTCCCATGTGGGAGAAGTCACAAATGCCAAGCAGAGACACGTAACTCTACTATACTATCTATTCTGGAAAAGACAATAAAAAAAACTACTAGATTAAAGTGAAGCAGTTTGCCCGGAAGGAAAATTGTGTGACTGTAAGAGACAGTGTCTGACTGCAGGAGAGAATAATGTCATCATCTGCATGAACAGCTCAGATAGTCTTCCCACACAAGAGTGGGTGTGTGAGCATGCCAAAGAAACTTCGATGTGCAAGAAGCCCAGACCATGATGAGTGGGTCATTTCAGAGACACAGGGACACACACTTTACTGACTGTCCTATATTCCTACTCTGCAGTCTCTAGATGTCTGAGCAAGGAGTCGGGATAATCTTGAAAATTGGAAGGGACCTCTCAAAGAGAATATCTGAGTCTACATCTCTTCAATTTACTCTTGGAGTCAATCCTCTTCTTTCATCAGCCTTCATCATTTCTTCTCTACTCTTATAGTCTTCATCCAGCCACACAGATGTAACTACGACCCAAAGTGAGACCACAACTTCTTTTCTTTCTCTCTGTGACCTACTGTTGTAAGGTTTTCTTATGTTACTGAGAAAAGAAGGAATCTGTGTGTATTACTACATAAACAACAGTTCGAACACACACTCTACTGCAGTGTGACACACACTCCTTTTGGGGGTTAAACTTTCGCCTTTCACACTCTGCAGCTTTGAGAGGAAATAGGGCTGCCGTCACTATGGGAACAGTAAAGATGGAAAGTGGCCAATCTGTCCCTATCACAGCAGAAGCAATGAGAGTGGACTGCAGAGCAGGACCCAGCTAACCCATTTAACATTATACTAATGTCATCAGAAGCAAACAGTCCTGCATGGATGTTATGAGCAAGACCAGACACTAGAAATCATCAAAATTACACCTTATTATTTTTGTAGCTGGTTATTTTCTACATACATGTGTGTAAAATGTCAGATGTTAGAGTCTTGGTTTGAATCCTGAGATTCTTTTTTTTATTCAAGCCATCAGTCCAAAACCCAAGGATCTTTAGTTAACTCAAATATACTAAAGGATAACATAAGCAACCAATCAGGTGTAACTTGTAGCTCAGGGATGAAATATTAAGATATATTGTGTTTTTGGAAATTGTAAGAAATTCTTGCATTGCTTTTTATGGTATATATTTTTGCTGTTGTTTTGTCACTTGTACATTATTAGTCTGACCAATCTGTTCTATTATCTTGATTATTCTCTTCATATTTTATACTAAGTTATTGGATGTCTGGCCTAAATTATGTATTCTTCAGATTTGTCCAGGACACTGATGTACCACATATGTGACTTTTAATATCAGTGTCATATTTTGGTGTTAAACTTAATTTCAGCTGGGTAAACACTTATTGCTAACTTCATAGCAGCCTCCGATTTCATCGCTTCTTTCTATGCAAGTTGGAAAAATCAAACACAACAGGTTGAATTGACACTGGCAAAGTTATTTTCTGTAGCAGTGATCCTTTGGTCATGTCAGGTACAATCAATCTCAGCAGCATCAGATGTGTGAATGAATTACATGTGCGGTTTTATCAGTTTTCTTCTGGGCTTCCATTAAAATTCTGTGAACGACCCACTGGGCATTTTCCAGTTGATGGACACAAAGAAGACTCCCTGCTGTGAGGTTTTCAGCTCATCCCTTCCCCCCCCCGTCCCACTGACTCTTTCTAACGGACACAAATGTAAAATGAAATTCTGTCTAAAGCTGTTACTACACCAGACAAATGATAGATTATTACATAACATGGATAACTGTGTACATTTAGTCATTTCAGTGTAAATGCAGCATTACTGTCTTAGTGACCAGTTATACAGCTTTATACAGATACTCACTCACTCAATGCGTTGACAAACAACTTAAAGTGATGATGATAAATAACTATTACTTTTATTATTTTTTGTCAAGTATGAAGAAGAAATGTCAAATATCCTCTCGTCACATTTCAAATGTAGGATTTGCCGCTCTGACTCGCTTTCACGTGGTTAGAAATTGAATATATGTTCAGGTTTAAGGATGGAAGGCCAGACAAAATGAGAAATGTGACTTCAAACTAATAGATTACCAATGCTAAAAATAGATATAGTAGATTGATCAATACCTGAAATAATCACTGATTACAGTCCTGAATAGGGCCACCTTGCAGTATGATGTCATCCACTACAACACTCCCACAAACTAAGACTGGAGTTGAATCAGCATCTCTGACACAACAAAGCAACCACAGCCTTTAGACTGTACAGGTTCTACAGTTTTGGACTCCATCATGTACTATGCTACATCAATACTGACTATTGAAACTCCTGCATATTATCTCTTGCACTTCAAGTGTCACATTTTATAAAATAATCTGTAAAATATGTACAAGCACTTAATGAATTAGGTGAACTTGAAGCATTTACAACAAAAAAGAAAAATCATCTTCCAGGACCTACTGTGCCACCTTCACTGCCACGCGTTAGAGCCCAACGTGCGTGCGTAACACTGACACAAATATTATGCGGTCTTGACCCATTTTCAGGCTTCCTGCACATAAGCTATATTCATAAGTTATAATGGTTTGCAGTCGGTGTGATTAAATCATACACTGCAAACCCATGTATTGATTTCTGGTTCTATTTTAGCTGGGGAAGCCCTGCACAGGCCTGATGTAGCAGCTCTGACAAAAGGCTTTGTTGCACTGCAGCGATGACAGCCTCCAGTTCCTTCATGCATCACGCAGCACTGAGAAGATCCCTCCTGACAAGCCTCATATTCATGTCAATAATTGGCTGTAAACCCTCCTCGGTAATATGGCAACCTACACGCAGTATTAAAGCTGCACAGCCTGGGAGGAACCAGCAGGATAACTATAAGCGTCCGTGCAGCGGTTTGTTAGGAGGGATGCTGAGCAGAAGGATGCTGGAGGTTTTCCTAGACGCAAATAAGACGACAAACGTCTAACTCCGAGCTCCATATATAGAAGGTTGGATTATTAAGCGCCCCACCCAAGCGGCGCTTCAGTGATGTGAACAGCCTCGGCTGCAAAGACTTGACTCTACCTGCAGAGCCGTACGATTTCGACAGCAGCCACCGGACGCTGGCGCAGATCTTGGCCCGGTTGAAGTCGTACTGGTCCAGCGGCTTGATCTCTGGCACCGAAAAGGTCTTCTTAACGGGAGAGTCTACCATGGCCGCGCTGTTCCGCACGGAGCACACGGAGACAGCAGCAGCAGCAGCACCGCCGGGAAAATGTGAGGAGGAGGAGGAGGAGGAGGGATGGAAGGATGGAGGAGGACCCTGTGATGCAGACAGGCTGAAACAAGCGATGAATATGACAAGTTAAATAGAATGGGAAGAATTGTTGACTATTGTTAGACTAGTAAATCCATCAAATCCTTTTTTATGGAGAACGTTACCTCACTTGTCATAAGCTCCACGCCCCCGTGAACGTCACATGTCCACCAATGCCACAGAAAACAGGCTTTTTAAAAAAATAAATAAAAAAATTAATGTTTGTGACACAAATAAAATCAGAAGCAGTTACTCACCGTGCCAGTCGCGGACATTTATGAAAACTGATTTTCAGCCTCTGAGTCCAGTGTGGAGCTCAAGTGCTGAGCAGAAATGTCAGACAGTGTCCACTTCCTCCACATGGAGGTGCTCCTGAACAACCCACTGATTCTACCAACAACTCACCGCTGAACGCATCACTGTGAATACTTGTTTATTGTTGTGTCATGTATGTAACTGTGCCAAACCACCCAGAATCAGAGTGCATAAAAGTGCCAAAAACACTAAAGTCAACAATGCAAAAACAAACTTTAATATTATTTTCAACATTGTGCAACAATGAAGACATTGCAGTTATGGCAGAACAAATGTAGAATTGTGTAGTCAACAAAAAAGGGTGTTTAAATAACCCAGAACATGTTTTATATTTTATTAATTTCTCCGAAGTAGCTACATTTAACTTTGGAGCACTCTTGGCATTCTCTCATCAGATTCACAAGGTAGAGACCTGGAATAGTTTTCTTCTTCCTTTGCTTTAGGCCATCAGTTGTCTTGTGCAGATGAAGGGTGGCTACAGAGTCACTAACACCATTAGTCCTACTAAACCTACTGTGCAAATCCAAACTATGGCAAGTAAAGAGGATAGATAGCACACCATTACTTAAATTATTACAAATTATTAGCTAGTGGCACTGTTAGTGAGGCCACATTGAATCTGCCTGGTAACCTCAGAAGTAGAGGGTGTCAACCTTTGACCTGTAGTGTATGAGCATCAACTATGTATTTTCAAAGCAAATTCTCTTAAATCTTTAGTATTTGTGGAGTACAAAAGAAAATGGTCTTACTTTCAGATTACACGTTATGGTTTTGTCCTGAATAATAATAGTTTGCGAGAACAATATTCTAAAACTAATTATCACTTGCAAAATGTGGAAACTGAAGCAGCTCAGCAGGCTGTGCTCTTCTTATGCAATTCGGTAGTCGTTGTAGCAAGAATCCTGGTTAATTTCAGTGTATTTTAATCTATTTCTATTATGTATAACTAGTAGCATTACGCATAGTATGAATATTATAATGCATCTGGTAGTATTCAGTACATTTTCAGTGATCAAGCCGGATGGAGTGGAGTGTTGACGGCAGTTGTTTACAGGAGTACATCCTACATGTGGAGAACAGGTTGCTGAATAGGTTGCATGGGGTAAGATTAAGGTTCGGAAGAAGGAACCGCTTTACCACGCAGAGTCAGGCCCTATGTTTATTTTTATTATATTGTTTTTTTGTACAAAATACTGAGGATTTGGCCTGGCCCAAATATACATGTTACTAAAGGTGTTAAAAGTCCCTCCAACACCTCTGACGTTTTTTTCATATTTAAGTAGAAGAGTATCAGTTTGGATTCCAGCATTTTTAAGTGGAATTCGACTGTACTGGAACATTTCAAGGCAACCTGCCGTCTTGAAGCGTGTGAAGATGAAACTAAACATCTACCAGCTGGATGCCCTAAACTAATTCTGTTTACAGAACATTAGTAGTCTTTAGTAGTTTTTTTATTTACTTTTGCGTTTCTCAGTTTAAAGAGTCAGCCCTTTATTCAACATAAACTATTTCCAGGCTGTTGGAGCCATTTTGTACCAAAAATCAGTGCAAAGAGAGGCTGCTCCCACAGACTTGAAGTCTGAGCATAGTGGGTAGGTCGTAAGTTAAAATGTTCGTTGGCATTTTTATTATTGTAGCAGATAGAAACGATTACTGAAAACAAAGAAACCTTACATAATGTTTCAGTTACACAATTTCAAACAGCAGAAAGAAATGCCACAATTATCAAGCAATGCATGATGGGAAATCTACTCATGCATTAGTTTTGGTTTTGAAGAATGTAATAAATAATAAATTTTAGAATGTAATAAATTTCACGTCATATCGAGCTGAAAGACAGAACAATTAAAATTTTGTTATTGAAGTTATATTCGCTGGAATATCTAAAACCTAGATACATATGTATTAGTTGATTCTACAAAGTTAAGGTATCAGGTTTATAGAGCAGAAAGATGTTTGTTTTATCATCTAAAGCATGAACAACATTTAAGTAAAAGCCTTATGAAATATGTTTCATATGATGAAATTTTACATATGCACCCAGGAGCACACAAAATTCTATACCAACCAAAATGCCAAAGAATTATATTTTCTATAACCCTCACATGGTCCACTATTATTTTAGCAATAAACCAAAACAGTATTACCAAAATTTAATATTACTGGCTGTGCTGATGATTCACAATTTACTACTAGGTTTTTACATAACATTGATGATGACAACATTATAACAGCACAATTCTGTGCAAAACAAAATGAGTTCCTGAAGCAGTACATAAGTGTCATCCTGTTTTTGTTTGCATGTTCTGTGCACGTCACCAGAAACTCAGGAAACAGGAAAACAATGACAATCACATTAAAGCATCTATAGGTGCTACTCAGATGAATACAGCATCTTATCATTGCGGCTCTAAGGCAAGAATATCTGCAATTTGAAAGAAGAAAAAATTCTTATCTGATCCATACAATCTATTACAATTTAAAGAAGAAGTTTTGCTTTCTCACCTTCCTTCCTCAAGCAACGCATGATGGGTCAAACAGATTAAACAGAAGATGAAGGAAATGAGCAGCAGTGGGCAGAATAGTTATCAAGGGTGAATGACCAGAAGAAAATATACTAACCTGCACACAAACAAAAAACAAAACTACAATACAAGTGTCAAGCTTATAAAATGTCCACATTTGTGAACACGAGTTGTCACAGTAAAAGGTGAAGGGTGCTTTTAGCACTCAGTGATGGAGACAGAAACAGCGCCACCTAGTGTGGATGTGACCAGTCAGTCCTCTGTACTTAAGTTTTGTGCAGATCTAGTGCAACAGCTACAATTATATAGATTTAATTCCATAAGGAAAGTCTCATTAGAAAAAGCACACATGTAATTGTGCATGCTGGCTCAGTTTCCTGACTTACTGCAACACTTGAACCTGTGTTTTTACTGCTATGGCCAGTCAGGATGTTTGCTGTGAGAGGACATTGTTAGATTGTGTCAGCGAGGAAGGTCTTTGGAATAAATTGCCGTGTGAAATATTCATGGACAAGTGTCCGCAGACATTTTAAGAGACGAACTTTGTTTCAGTGCCTTTCAAACAGCAGAAACAAAAATGATGCCAACCAGTAAGAATGCAACAGAACCAGTTTGGCTTTTTCCAGTACGGTGTCTGGTTGGGTTTTACAAAACAATCACAGAAATGATTAAACGTCTCCCGTAGTTGACCTTGTAGTTGAGACTTAATGTACGAGTAGACAGTGCTGTTTTCAAAGTGGTGGAGCACAGACGACTCCAACAAACTTCTGCTCCGAGGGACTGTGGAAACAAGATCTGTATGTACATTTATCTGTTAATGTAGGTTTGTGTGTGTTTCTGGTGTTTAACATTGACTTGTTGACACATTTTCCTTTTTTGCCTTTTGTTTTTGAAAAATTGAGTGTTGTATATTCAAATAACAACTACAGTATGATTTGTCTTAAGGCCATTTAACAGTTTCTGGTTATTTCAGGTAATCTTAGACCACTAGATCTTGATGTTGGCTATTGTATACAGCCGAGAAGTCTAAATAATTTACACCAGTCAATTTAAACTTCACTACAATACTCTACACCAATAAGTGTCAAATCTGTAGATTTTTCCTCAGGTTTGACAGAGCGTTTTTGATGCCGTCAGTATTTTCACCACTGCTAAACAAGCTTTACACTTTACAGTGCTGCTACATCCATTTCCTGATTTCACAATACTGTTGACATGCCAGAATTTCCGTAAAGTTCCTGCTGCATTTTCCAGAGAGAGGGAACTTTACTTGCTCCACTGAGACAAAACTGAGATTTTAAACATATTACAAATCCAAATCAGTCAAAATACAATCTAAAATGAGGCTGAAGGGAATCACAACCATGTCTTAGCACAGGAAAAGAGCAATAAAACTTCCCTCTGGGTAAGTTAAAAGAAGGCACCCTGCAGTGTGAAACAATGCAAAGCAACAGAATCGCTCGTAGAAGCTAAGAATGCACTTCCCTGTTGTTTTCCATGTTTGTTGTTGCACACAGTTGTTTATGGTAAATTATTTCCAACATTCAGGTTGATCATGTTTTTCCTCTTTCTGCAGATCAGCCAGTTATGGGTGGCTCCTCCATGAGAAAGATCTTTTTTTGGAAAAAGAAGAAGTCACCTCTGGAAAAAGCCTGGAAACAAATGAGAAGAGCGGTACCCAGTAAGAAACCCAAGAAGAAGAGTACTCCGTTACTGGATAAACTGAACCTGGATAACCTGAGGAAGAAGAAAAACTCCCAGAGAAAATCCTCACAGACATCAGACAAGAAAGAGCCGCTATCGATTAAAAGATTCTCTCTTGGTAACCTAAAAAAGGAAACGACTGACGCTGCTTCATCGACAAAGGAAAAGGACGGAGGAGGGCTGGGAAAAATAGGGGAGAAGATAAAAAGGAAATTTCCTCAAGGATCTACGAAAGGGCTCAGCACTAAACAAGAGGATGTTCCTCTTTCTGTGACTCTGGAGGAAGCAACGAAAGAAAGTGAGGCGAACAGTCCAAAAAATGAGGCAAAGGTGTCTAAAAAGAACCTGAAGGAGATCATGAAATTCATCCGTCCAAAGGGATCCAAAGCAAACAAAGAACTTGGAGAGAAGGAAGCATGAATGTGGCTGGAATTAAACAGAAAACATGTCAGTGAACAGATCACAGCAGAGTCAGTTTTCAAGACTTTAATGACGTCACTGTCAGGTTCTGAGGGCAGCAACTGAAAATGACACACAGGAAAAAAAAATAAAAAAATCAAACTCATTTACAATTACTGTGTTGATGTCAGTTTTACTCAATATAATCAGCTGCAGTATATTTATATAAAGCTTCACATCACTTATGATTTCATGTCAAGTCGTGCTTAACCTAAAGGTTTAAAACACATCCTACTGTTAAATGACAAGCTTGATGTCCCTTTATGGTCTTTTCATGGCTGCTCCTGATGTTGCACTAAATACTGTACAGATTTATTACTATAATGTGAGCATAAATAAAGTTTTATATCTTAAAAACATTTACAAAATAATAGCGTCATTCTTGCAAAATTTACATGCAATGAGGAAAAAAAAAACATCTACAAAACACTTGTACACGTGCATCGTGCACATGAGATTTGAGTCTCTTCCAATTTGAGAAGAGTAAAAAAATATATCATGCATCTAAAATTTTTCAATAAGAGGGATTTTGGTGACACTAAAACTACACTGCAAAACGGGGCTAGAAATTCTAAACCTCTAACCTATATGTTAGTACATCAGTTAAGGAGTTTTAAACAATCTATTTGATTGGCGTTTTTTCACTCCGTGTAATTCGCTGTCTTTACTTCTAGTTCTTCAGTTCATCTCGACATGGTATTAAAATGTGAGCCACTAAAAGGTCACGGCTTTAGAACTTAACCAAGTTTACACATGTAGTAAATCCCTGACGAAAGGGTTTATTCAGTGCAATTATCTTCAGTCTTCAGTTTAATTGTTCTAATTATAAAATCTAATAATCTAATAAATGCAGTAACATTCATGTCACTACTAAAAGTTGCTTAAACAGGTTGAGTAAAAAGCAGCAGCAGTAGCTTGGGTCTAGTTGCTTTGCAAGTGAGCACAAATCCACAAAGGCCTTATCCTGCATCTTTTATAGTTTGTTAGAACACTGAGCAAATACACTTTTCACAACCTGGCAACTGATCAATAGAGCACTTCTAATTATTAATTATCTAATTATATACCCATTAATTACTGCTTACTGCTTCATTAAGACCACTATAAGTGGTATTGGTCTGTAAAGTCATCCAGGTCATGCCCATCAAAGGTTCTGTTCAGTAGCAACTGGACTTCTGGATGGAAGGTGGACGGTCTTCAAGAATTAAAAACAACTCCAGTTGCTACTGAACAGAACTTTTGGATCTCCACTCTGCTTCGAATGGACTCTGGCGACTTCAAATCTCCAACAATAGCATAGTTCATGGTGCTGTCAATCTGCATTTTCATTAAAATTAACTCAATACATTTTTAGTCCCATGTATGAGTGAGGGTAGGGTAAATAAACTGCTGTATAATGCAGTACAGTTCAACATCAGCACATGCTACAGCCTCCAAAATGATCAGACAGTTGAATCAACACTGAAACCATCATCAAGAGGGGCTGCTATTGTGTATCAATTGTGCATCAATTCTAGCTATGAGGACTGTAGATCGTATTAAAATCAGCTGTGGTAGGCTTGTCTGCAGACGTGCTTCAGTGTCTGTCCATGTGTCTGTCCAAGTCATTTCTTCCACTGCTAACATGCTTCAGTTGTTTAGGTGCTGCCGGATCTACAACTGTCTCCTTAGAGAAAAACTGTTTATATCTAAAGAGGAAATGGGCTCTCCAGCGTTCTCCCTCTTGTTGTGTAGATAGCAATTGGAGGGTTTGCTTCTTCGTGTCTGTCGATGGAGAGGAGTCAGCTGCTTCCAGTTAAACTAGAAGAAGCGTTCATCATCATGTTGGTCAAATTATATTCTTCTTCATCCCACAGTCAACATAGCTACAGATGCTAATGTAGTAACCTTTGTTGGCTGGCAAAAGAGGAATCAATCCAATGTTTTTTTTAAGCACAAACAGTTTTTTGACCCTGTTGCAACAGGTTTTATGGCTTATTTAAGCATGCATACACAGATCGGTATTTTTCGCTGGAACTTTAACAGTGTGTATATGCAGGTTTTTCTTTGGTCGGATCATTGTTTAAGTTAACTCCAGTTTTTTGAAGAGGCAGGCTCGTCCCCTGGGCCTCCGCGGATGAGTAGCGTCCCGTTGCTCCTCTCTGTTAGCGCAGCAGTACGAGACTTATAATTCTACAGACAGAGGTAGAGAGAATGAGGTATGAGGGAAAGGTTGAAAGAAGATAAACAGAATAAAGATTGGTGAATGGGTGCACCAGAAAGTAACAGGAAGTAAAAAAAGACAGAAGAGGAAACCGGTTAGTCATGCCCAAACTAGCAAAAAGTGCAAAACCAGATGAGAGAAGAAATGTATGAAAAACCACTTTTATCTTGACTTGTGAGATTTGTTTCTGTTTAAGTTACACATTTACCACAAAGAAGCAATCATGCTGTAAAGCAAAGCAAGCAGACAGACGTGACCAGCAAATCACATATGGGTAAATGTATGCTTTTATTCGTATTGGTTGTAAAAAAGTTGGTACAAAAATAAACCAAAAATGAAAATGTTTCTGAACTGTCAAAACAGTAACAATTAGCCCATAATGAGAAGTATCAGTATGCTAATATATCTGAAATCCGAAGACAAAGAACAAAGTTTTAATATATATATATATCCCTTCATTACTGTTTTATAAAGCAATTCCCTTTTAGCTAGAGTATTTATATGATTAGCATAAATGTCACCTTCCTTTAACTGTATATTTTACCATAAACACTGTGGGGACAAATGTGAAATTAGACTAACCATCTGACTTCCCTTCCATCCTACTGAACATTATAGCACTGACGAAGTGAAAAGATATTACACACAAACATACACAAGACCACATGCTCAAGACTGCAGTTCCTGCTAGCTGAAATAATAGGCTGCGTGTGTCAGCATGAATGTGTGAATAACTCAGAACATGCCTTTAACATACACACAGCCCAGATAAACAAGAAAGAGGAAATGGCACGGAGCATTTTCAGTAACCACCAACGCACATGGACTGGTTTAAGACTGCAACATATTTACACACCTTTACACACATCTACCACACACACGCACACACGCACACACAACATCATAATGCTACAAACAGCGTAAATGAATATGGCAACATGGTAATTCCATGCATTTCGGTAATTCCAAAAAAAGAAGATTTAAAAACAGACAAAGTGACCATTAAGGCCTAATTATACGAACTCCTGACTAGATGAATGCACATATAATGTATGGAATTATTTGTGCCTTGGTTCTGTGTGTCAAAGTGTCTGTAAACTTGAAGGGACGCAGAGCGATGGCTAAGTGACAGAGGTTATTATTGTGGCCTTATGTGAATGATAGAGTGCACAAACTGATTGAGCAGTGATTTGATGTGTTTGTTCTAAATAAATGAATAGATTCCTTGACAAAATATAATGTGCATGTGCAAAAAATGTTTTTCTGTGCATAAAATGTCCCGTTCTGTACAACTATAAGATATTCCGTATGGAGGTAGAGGAAAAAGTCATTACTCTCAACGAGAAAGTCAATGTCCCACAGGTACAAAAAGAGTTTGCACAACAAAATCAATCAAAGTAGTGTTTTAATTCTAGTATTTCAACTTATATATTCGCACAGCAATTCTCTGCATTCGTCTGCTGAGATACGATCTCACTTATGACCTTTCTTTAAAAGGCCATATGTGTGTGGCTATGCAAGTGACTGAACACCGAAACTTAAATAGGACGCATTTGATTGTGACACTACACAGCTTCTCTACTGTTAAATGACACAGTCAATTCACTAAGAGGAAGAAACAGGAATAAAGAATCAAGCAGATAAGAAACGAGGCCAAGTTAAACCACAATAGAAATCTTTAGAAGGACTTGCTGTCACTGCATCTTTGTTAACCACAGGCTCATTCTATCGACCTTAATGTGAGCTGCATGTTCTCCGCTTTTGTCTGTTCGTTAAGTCACATGTACACAGAACTTCCAGCAGGCTGCAGATTAATGCTGCAAGATTATTCTTCAGTGATACAGCAGGGCAATAGTGTTATAGATTAGAGGTTTCATGTTCGACAGTGTTGTGTAGGGTAATTGTATATAGTCGCTGCCATTCAAAAAAAAAAAATAATAATAATTAATAATTAACGCAGAGAGTGAAAAACAAACTAAATAAGATTTATAAGGGCTTTACAGTTTTGATTAGATGTGATCAAAAGAAATCATTATGTTTCCATCTAATGTTTTCTCAAGGCTGCCATCAGTGTATCTGCTTGTAACAGATTCTAGTTTATCGATATACGTTTAAGTGAATGTCGTGTCAACTTAGAATAACTGAGGTAACACCTCACCACCAGCACTAAAAGCTTAGCTCAGAAGCCAACAATAGACATGCAGGACAAAAACTGAAATGAGATTCTCATTATGCACTCTTCTTTAGGTACTTGACCCAAAAAAAGTTGTGAAAGCAAGACTGAAATCTCCTTTTAAGCTTATTATTTATTTATCAAGTTGGTAAGAGACACTTTATCTTTATTGGGAGTGGTTCTTGTGGCTACCTGTTGAACCTATGTCCAATATTCACTCTGCTCTTTTAGCTCTGTAGCTGTTTAATGCTCCACTATGTTCAAAAGCTAGAAAAAACAGCAACCTCTCACGCTAACAGAGAGGGGAGAGGAACTAAAGTATGATAAATGGTGATCAGAAACTATAAATCTCTGAAGCCTAATGGAGCTGCAGGTCCAGGCATTAATTTTCTGGTACAAGCGTCACCTTCCACTCATCGTTTTCATGATTTATTTCAACATATTGTCATTGTAAAAACCTCAATTATAGTTTTAAGATAAAAATTAAGTCTTTAAAAATCTGATTTGCATCTGAATGTTTTTCCTGTTGTTTTCTAACAAATTTTGATTCTCAATTTGGAGTGAAAACTAAAACCTAAAATAACAAACTGCATTTAAATTGAACATTAAGTCAGCCTGGTTGTCAGTTTGTCTTCGTGTAATTTTCAAAGAGTGAGGATTGTCGTGGTCGCACTCTATGTAGTGAGAAGGTAATCATGAGCTATCTGCAGTCAATATCGTGTCAGGTCTTATCAGCAGTCTTTAATGCGAGTGCTTATTTTGTTTGTGATTGCGGTCATTGCCTCCGTTGCTCTCGGATAGTACCTCATGCTCCAGGGTGCTAAACTGAACTCCAGAGTTTCCTTGTTGGTCTTTGCCCCGATAGCACGGGTAGCACAGGATCTGCTTGAAGGTCCTCCTCATGTCATTATCTCTGAAGGAGTAGATGATCGGGTTGAAGAAGGAGTTGCACTCGGCCAGCACCAGGAAGTACTTCTCATAGAGCAGCACATTTTTATAGCCCACACCATCCAGCAGAAGCAAAACCAGGCCAGGCGTCCAGCAGAGCACAAAACAGCCTGCAGGGGGAGGATTGAGAGGAGGAGAGGAAGAGAGATAAAGGGTACATAGGGTCATTAGAAGACTTGCAATAACACTGGAAATCGGCATTACAGTCACAGATAAAAAAAAAAAAAAGGAATTACACAATGGAAAGAAAATGAGTTGTAAAGAATGTGACGAAGGAGGGGGTAGATAGGGAAGGACGGGAATGTATTGTACAATCCTCTGTAGACAATGTGTACACACACACACACACACACACACACACACACACACACACACACACATACATACACAGACACACACCATTTCAGCATGTGGACTGGGTTTAGTCTGTATGCTCAGATTTCATTATCATAATACTTGATTATGCAGCTCAGGAATTCATTATGTACACACTTTTGCAGCTCGCTCAGCAGTAATATATGCGCACATGCAGCACTAGCTGCAGACGGAAATGTGAAAATAATGTGGTCACAAATGTACAAGGTGTACTGCATAAGTCAGTTCTTCGCTGTGACCTCAAAAAAAAAATCTGTTTCAAGTTTAAAACAAAACCCTGTTTTACAAAGGAAATATGATGACAATTTAGAGACACAAGGAACTTATCAATGTGTCTCCACTGTGCAGAAATGATCTGCGTCTTAAGGTGAATACTAAAATTAGTCCTCAAATATAGAGGCACAAAATTAAACTTCCACATAAACACTCACACACTCTCTGTGTTGTCTTATGTGCAGAACAGAAAACTATGCTTCCTGTCGGGGCATGTCAGGGGTTTCCTCACCCTCCACATGCCAGAGGTGCTGAATACTGGGTGCTGAGCGACAGGAAAAAGACGTGTAACATTTTTTAAAACTAAGGAATTTAATCAAAAGTTCAAATTGTGAGAGCTGAAGCAAGGGAAGCTAGGAAAAGACAGAGGCCGTAGGAGTGAAGGGTGCATAGCTTGTTAAGCAGAAAACAAGGGGAACGGGCAGAGAAGGAGGTAAGGAGTGGGGGTGTGTGGGGGGGGTTGCGTCTGCTTCAGCGAGTACAGACAAGCTAAGAGAGAGAGGAGACTGGATGGCAGCTTGTGCTTTAAGAGCATGTGAGCGTTGTGGCTGGGGTATTTTAGTCTGAAAATTCAGGTGAACCTCTACCTCAATGAGCTAAATGACTAATATGTACAGAAGCAAAGGTTTAGCCACACTTCCTCTATTTTCATTATTTTTAACATTGTGCTTTTTAATATTTGAAGACATCCAAACTATGAAAGAACAAGTATGCAATTAAGTAGTCAACAAAAATGTGTTAAATAACCCACAATGGTCGCTGCTGAATGTGCGGTTCCCACTGTGACACATGGAGGGGGAGGTGTGATGATGTGGGGGTGCTTTGCTGTTGGTGACTTAACCCCCTTTCACACGTGCACTGGATTATGAAATACTCTGGTGAGAAGCATGCGTGAACACAAACACTGGTATTAACCCACACGGGCATCAAACATTTTTCCTGTCAGCCCATTAGTACAAAGTCTGCGTAATGGCCGTGTGAACCTGTGTGTAAACACAGCCGGCAATTCTCAGGGTGATCACAGCAAAAGTGTGGGCGTTCACTGTTAGTAGATCTTATTATCATACTATCTGCTGTTGCATTGTGTTTTTCTCCTTCATGAAACTGAGGTTATAAACATTACGCGCCGTTTCTAATCATATGGTTGGCGCTGCTTTGACGTCATAAATAAAAGTCAGCAGAAATCAAACGAACTATTTCTCCTGATGCGCGAACGCATTTCCAATGAAGTATGTCCGGGTGGGTGCTGCATGTGTGAAAGTGCAACTACGAGTAAAGTCCAAGCCCGATCGCCCCTAGAACAGAGCGGAGCGGATGAGTGAAAAGGGCTATAGTCAAAACAGAGAGTACACTTAGCCTACATGACTACCACGTCATTTTGCCATCTCATCTTTTTCTGTGGTACTAAAATGTTGTACTGTAGGAATACCACAAAAACATTTTCCAGTATCAGAGGAAATTTTTTGGTGTTTAGCCAGGACACTGGATTTAATATTTGACATTTAAAAAATAAAATTTGGCATTGAAAACAAACTGGAATTATTTTAAAAAGGTTCTATTGGCATTGAAGAAAAGTATCAGTACTGAAAAAAGCTGCATTCAAAAAAATGAAACACAGTCATGACAAATATGTCATTGCAGCAGCATGACCTGCATGTGACAAGTAAATGTATTTTATATGAATTGCCATTATTAAGCATACTACTAAAATGTCAGATAATAAGACATAAGACAAAAATAAGACACCACAGGACAGGAAGCTTAACTACCATTATGGCTACTTAACACGACTTTAGCCACACTAACTTTAGTGCTTGAACCAACAGACAGAATTAATGTAACTATGTTAACACAGTTAAAAGCTAAAACACTTCTCACTTCTGTGTTCAACCTTGAACCTTAAAGTCAGTGTTCTAGCTCCATAGTTTGCGTGTTTAAAGTGGAAAAAGATCACTTGAGGTATTTCCATGCATTATTGAAGCACTACTATCAGTCAATGTGATCAAACCACATCTGCATAGTTCTGATGGAAACACCTGTGGGTTACTGGTGTGTTAACGTATCTGCTGTTAATTTTTCATATTGCACTTAATTGTTTTTATCTTGAGCATCCTTAATTTTGAGAGTCTGTAAACCTGAAACAGGGAGTGAACATCTGTACAGAATTTTTGAAAAAAATGCTAGTTTGTGAAAATCTAATTTATTGGATGTGGTGTGAAATGCATCACACCAGAAGCTGATGTATATCAATGTTGCAAGATTAATGCAATCACAGCCTGTGCGATTACATCAATAACTGCGATTTGATTACATAAGTATGTACCTGTGTGAACATGACACCCTTGCTTTCTGTTTGTGTGCAGTTTGTTTGTTAAGAGATGATCAGTGAGTCTTTGTTTAAGTAGCAGAGCCCATGGATCACATGACCTTCCAGTATGCAGTGTTGACAGTTTAGCTTGCGCATCGCTACCTTTAGCAACTTTTTTTTTTTTTGCAAAATGCGTCCAACAACATATGACTTTTCTGCCTGTCGTTACCTACTTTGCATGTCTCTATGCTCTGCCTGTGACTCCACCACTATCTATGTTCTATGTGTCGGAGCAGCAGCCTGAATGAAGCGTGAATGAGCCAGAACAACCAATACTTTATCACGGTTGTTTGTCCCTTTAAACTTATTTTCCACTGATTTTCTTAAAGTGTCATATCGTTTATTATCGTTTATGGACAAATCATGCAGCCCTAGTGCACATGCATCCTTGATGTAGCGTGAACTCATGAATGTCAGATCTCTGACAGTGTATCAAGCCAGTGTATTAGCTTCATGCCAGAAATGCTCAACCCTAGTATATGGTGTGTGAGTGTGAGCGTGTCCTCACCCAGGATCATGGAGACAGTCTTTATCAGGTTGAACACAGTCTCTCTGTGTCTCATCTGGGTGGTATGCTGTGACATCTGCTTGCTCTTGTGCCTCACATAGAGGAAGATGCGGGTGTAGACAACGACCATGATGGAGAAGGTCAGCAGGTTGAGAACAGCCCAGAACACCAGGTAACTGCGGCTGTACAGCGGCGCCATGGTGGAGCAGTTACTCAGATCGCACAGGCAGCTCCAGCCCATTGTTGGAATTAGGCCCATGATTATTGCGACCACCCAGATGAACAGTATGATGATGAAAACACGGCGGATGCTCATGTTACTGTGCAGCTGCATGTTGAAGATGGTTTGGTGACGTTCCACAGCCACAGCCAGGAGGTTGAGGACTGAGGCTGTCAGGCTGGTATCAATCAACCCCTGCCGCACAAACCACTGCTGCGTAGACAGTTTCATGGTCCACGGACCAGTATGAAACATCAAGTGGAGGTAGGACACACCTGGGAAGAGGAAAATTATTACAATTAATTCAAACAGATGTTGATGATTTAAACTGTGAGTTTCTGTGAGTATGGAACAGAAAGACAAAATATAGTTATCAGAATATCAGATATACCAGCTATGAAAATATGAAAAAAAGAAAAATGATAAGTGTAAAGGATGCTAATTGGACAGGACGCCTACACCCACAACCGCTGTTTTCATTTCAAGATGATCGGCATCATCAAACACCCGTGGTATTTCTCAGTATGTATACTTATCAACTCCTAGAAAAGCACCTGTTTTATCATATAGGTATATACTGGTTACTGTTCAATTAATCATTTATCTGTCCTGCATGACAAACTCAGTGACTGTAAAAGTGTCACTGGCTCAGCCTGTTACTCAGTTAATGCTTTCTGACTATTCAAAATGTGACGTAAGCACTTTTTGATTAGTAGGATATGCACAAAAAAGTTGCAATTTTGAGTCACAGAAAAGTCCAGTTTCATTTCAACATAAAGAACATGTGTCAAATTTTAGTGGGAGAGAAATCAGATGCTTCAGTGCATTTTAATCCAGTATAACATAGTTAATGACTGTAGTACATGAAGTAAAACAACTGTACCTGCAAACAGGTCTGCCACAGCCAGATTACCAAGCAGGTAGTAGATGGGGTAGTGAAAGCGTCGGTTTTTGAAAATGGCCCCTATGACCAGAGCGTTGGAAAAGATGACAATGAAGCAGACCATCAGGCCCATAGTGACGATCACATAGTCACGTGTGCTCCAGTGATCGCTGATGTTCTTGCCGCTTGCCTCATAGAAAAACTTGACACTATAGTTGCAGTAGCATTTCCCTTTGTCACTCGACATGTTGAGATATCTTGTGGAAGTGGGATCAGAGAAGTGAAGATGATGGAGAGAAGAGTGGTGTGGTGTGGTAGACAAGAAGCAGGAGAGCAGGAGGATTAGGGCACCACTAAGAGAAGCCCTGGAGGGGAAGGTTGCAACTGGGTGAACACGTGAGGACCAGAAAGATCCAGGTTGAAGTCGAAGGCCTTCCCTCTTCAGCTATCTGCAGCAAACGTCTTCAATCTGTGGAAAAAATAATTATTACTTTAGTTGTTTTTAATGTTTCAAGTCAGACCATTTGTTGTGAGAAAGTGTGGTCAGTTGGAATCAAGGTCCAATGTTGCTATTTTTTACTATTCAAAATGTATCATATCGTAATTAATTTTAAAATGTACATATTGTATCTTTAAGAAAACACACACTAAACAGTTTTACCAGTGTGATTCAGCAATCCAAAAATTTTGTTTTCATTATATACAGGCTTCAACCAACGCTGCTCTGGCAGCTGAAGCGGTGAGAGAGTGTATAAGCAGGAGGAGGACTGAAGCCAACATGCTGCTGTGGGAGAGAGGGTGTTAGTGCAGAAGCAACAGGTCAGATGAACAGCAAACACAGACAGATGTAGAAGCAGGGCAGGTCAGAAAAGGAGCGTATTGCTATTCTTTATTTATTGTCTTTCTTTATTTCTATTCTTTGGTGCCTTGTAGACAGGACATCTGCAAGTAGCAGGGCACTATATTTCATCCAAAATGGCTGAATATGCCCCAGTTTAGGACTTGGATGTACCACACACAGTATGCCCTCCCTCCATGCGGTCAGCTGCCACCACAAATAGAATCTATTTCTGTAGGATCATTGTCCCACAATTCACACTGTATGTCAGGAAAAAACCAAACCATGAAGTCCCTGGGACTCTCTGTAGACCTCCACTATAAGAGTTTGTGGTGAGGAATGCACTAAGGCACTATTTTTCCACGGGACCGGGTTCCAGCGTTCTCAGGAGCACAGCGGCACCAACCATTGTGAAATGGAGGAAGTTTGGAACCAGCAGGACTTTAGAAGGCTGCCCAGCTAAACTGAGTAACCAGAGACATAGGGCCTTAGTCAGGGAGGTCAAGAACCAGGAAACCATCAGTCACTCTAACAGATGTTTGCAGAAATGGGAGAACCTGTATGAAGAACAAATATATACTGGCAGAACTCCATCAATCAGGCCTCCATGTTAGTGGTCACACAGAAGACCATGCACTTGAAGTTTGTTTCTGACTGTCAGCGTTGCAGCCAAAGCTCAGACTTAAACCTCAGAACATCTGTGGAGAGGCCTGATGATGCCAGGTCAAATCTGATGGCTCTCGAGTAATCTGCCAGGAAGAGCAGGATAAACTGGCCAAATCCAGGCGGGATTTACCCAAGACGATTCAAAACTGCAATTGCTGCTAGAGGGGCTGAGCAGAATAAAGGTCTGAGTATGTTTGTATGAGAGGGTTTCAGTTGTTTGTACTTTCTTTTGTTTTCTGAACATTTTACATTTTGTTAGAGCAAATGAATTTGGAGCTATAGCATAACAAAAGAACAGAAGTTTAACAACAACAGCAAAAAGATAGAATGTATTGTCCTACAAAGAATTATAGAGAATAATGTGTTAATTAATTAAAACTGTCAAATAACATATGAAAAGATAAAAAATATGATCAAATAAAAAGGTAATAAGGTGGACCACATAATTAAGAAAATGTAGTTTGGCGCAGTCTTTACATTTCTTCGAAAAAGTCGATTCAAGCTTGCCATGTCTGTTGAAATATTTGGGGAGTGCTTCTTAGGTTGTAAGAATTTTTCTCCAAAGGCATAATCTTAGTCAGATCATTTATCCATTGTGACTAAGCAGGGTTTTTTTCCAGCTGGAGACTACACACTTCTCTGCAGCAGTCATGGCCAAACAAAAAAAGATGATGCTCACTGAATTTAAGATCAGAATAATCTCCAAAAGGTACCATAGATGACGACAAGTGAAGTTCCATATTTAATGCACTTCAGTGTATCCTCTAGTTTTTCCCACCATTGTTTTAACTTTTAAAAAAGACTAGATCATATTAAGGACTTTTCTAAACTCTATTTTACAACTATTACAATTTGGGGAAGCGTCTTTATTGAAGCGACTGAGCCTCTCTTGTGTGTAGTAGTTTTTTTGAAGAATAGAAAGTTTCATAGCTTATTTTTAAAATCCCATCAGGTGCACATGTCTCATTTAAATTTCATTTAAAATGTTGCATTAGCAAACATCTGTAAAACTGTGTTGCAGGCAATTCCTCGGTTGTTGGACTGACATTAGGGTGTTATCACACAGATCATTATTTATGCATATTTACTTCAGAATCCATAACCTAAAGCTTAGGTCGTCTTTTATTTTATCATTTATATAATTCTAGACGGGGTTGGACATAATTGGGTAAAGGGGAGACAGAGTACGATTTTCTCATAAATATTTATTTATTTTTTCTTATATTTTATTCAGTTGTTGGAAAAAGAAGAGTTGGAAAAAGGTTTCAACTTTATCATCGACAAATGTGTCTTTTGAAGAGTAAATCTGCAACACAAACATTTGCATATTTAAGTGGAGCTAATAAGGCCGGACCCAATTTTGGCTGAACTTTGATATTCAGATTTTATACTGTAACTGCAGCAATAGATGTGGGAATACACAGGCTATATCTCAGCTTGAGCGTCTGTCACCCGCCTCTCACCACAGTGAACATGGAAATATTTTAAGCTGAACAATGAAAAGACAAATTCTGAGCAATCTGAAATAGGTCTACCACAATGACATGAAGCGTGCAAAAGCAAAGCTTAGTGAGTTTGCAATCTGATAATGATTTATTTGGCTTGTGTTATTTAAAGGAAATAAAAACCAACCTTGTTTTATATTTTAAAGTTTGTTTTGGTCTATATCAGGCCATTCAATCATTTTTATTTGAACTGAAAATTTATTGAAATATGCATGTTGCTATTTTAGCTGTGACAGGTGCGCTAACTGACTACTTTTATTTATTTGTATAAAGTAATAGTCTGGTTCCCTAAGTCTGAAATAACATCACCACCACAGGCTTGAGGAAATGTGGGTGATAATAGAGTTAGTTCTGTAGTGACACAGACTCAGCTTTCTGTTTTCTTTCTGCAATGGTACACGGTGAAATGGTGGAAGAGTTACCCAACTTTTATCTGCACAAGCTGCCTGCATATCTTGCTCTAGAAATCTCACCTGTTGTGACTCAACACAACAACCACAACTTCAAAAACACGGGGATATAATGCAATGGTTTTACAAAGATGACATGCTAAAGGGGCAATAGCTAATTTTAAATGGCTTTTTCCTTGAACCAAAATAAAGACTACAGCCACAACTTGGCTCCCGACTTGCCTGTTTCTGAATCACTGACGATGTATACCTCCACGGCTGGTCTCCTAGCGACCATTAGCGGTTAGCTAAAACGTATGGGTGTTCGGCCACACACGTACACCCACAACCCTCGCTGGACGTCCGTTTTGATGAAGAGCTGATAGTAATGAAGCCCAGTTTGCAATGCAGTCTGTCTGGTGGGCTTCTCTGTGACAGCTCCAAAGTTCAGTTGAAATGAGAACTGCGCTTGGGCCTGCACTGCTACCTAGCGGTTACGAGCCTTACGAAAAAAAAACAAAAAACTAAACAGAGTAAAGCTAAACAAGGCGTGTAAGTAGCTCAGAAACACAATGCGGACTAAAACAGTTAAGGCACAGCTTGACAAGTCACAACGGGAACAGGAACACTCCAATGCCTTATGACTGATACTGTAATTAAAATTAACCACGGCTCACACATATTCAAAATGTAGCCAACAACAAAAAGTTTTAATCTTCTATTTACAGTAAACCTATACGGGCGGCACGGTGCATTTTGAGTCAACAATGCTGCAACACACTTTCTTATTTTGTCTGTGAAAGCCAGCACAGCACAACGACACAAACAGTGCTGTCGACTCCAAGTTTTAACTCTCTCAACAATGGAAACAGCAGAGCAGCTGCCTTATAGCAGAGACACACCTCACAATTACACAATCCAGCTATGTAACTCAATCTCAGTCCAAACACACACACAAGGGGAGGAAACCTCAGTGACCCACTATCGTCTTCACATTACCAAGGGTGTGTGGAGAGAAATGCAAAAACAGAAAAATGTGGAGAGAATGAAATGATGGATGAGACAACTGCAAGAAAAGGCTCTGATTAAGGCAACACTGTAAAACCCTTGAGCAAAGTGCAAGAGCGTAGTGAGAAAATGTGATGGAACCAGAAGTCAAAATGAGAATTAGTCTTGAGTGAACACGATTAACAGCATGTTTGTGGTCTGTGCATGCAAACTGTATGAGCAACAACAACATCTGAATGAACAATGCACACATGTTCTTATCTGTTGTGGTATGCAGAGAGAAAGTGAGGAACACGTCTGTGAACGTTTTTACCCACTCACAGACCTGATCTGTCAATCAGGCCTTTGAACTGCATCTGATCTCTCACATATATCTTACAATTGAAAGTGGTGTTCACACCGGTGCTCCATTTCCTATGTCATGACATTACTGTGAAGTCTTCTTAGTAAACCGTGTACCTCACCAACCGTCTTTAAATTCACAATGCAGGCTATAGGTGGTACCATGCAAATAAACCTGTCTGCTGACTTTAACTCATTAAAAACGTAATGATTTTCTATCATAAAGTTCATTAATTGAATAAAAGGTTTCCAATGGTTACTTCTGTATAAATAAAAGCACACACGCCAGAACTTTGCCTGTACAAAAACACATTAACACTTTAATTTAAAAATTTAAAATCTGATGAGACATTCAATGCCAAGTTTTGAAACTACTGTGCTCTGGTCTGTGGAAACAAAAGTCAAGGTTTTAATATCCAATCCTAGTATTGCACTGCATTGTATTGAAATCCTAGAAACAATGCATTATTAAACTGATTTATCAATGTAATGGCTAATTCATCACTCAAGTCATTTATGAAGCACAAAAAGTACAATTACTGGGTTTTTTTGTTTGTTTGTTTTACTTTTTTGAAGACAAAAAAGATGCAATTTGTAAATGTCAACCTGCACTGCCAATCAACAAACATTTGAAA